>CM065593.1:175563759-175582973 GCA_033119425.1 Bufotes viridis | reverse complement strand
AAAGGGTTAACAAAGTTTGTACAATCAGTTTTGAATACCTTGAGGGGTGTAGTTTCTAAAATGGCGTCATTTTGGGTGGTTTCTATTATGTAAGCCTCACAAAGTGACCTCAAACCTGACTGGTCCATAAAAAGTGGGATTTGGAAAATTTCTGAAAAATTTCAAAATTTGCTTCCAAACTTCTAAGGTATGTAACATCCCCAAAAAATAAAAATAGCATTTCCCAAATACTCCAAACCTGAAGTAGACATATGGGGAATGTAAAGTCATCACTTTTTGGGGGCATTACTATGTATCATAGAAGTGGAGAAACTGAAACTTTAAAATTTACTAAATTTTGCAAATTTTTGGGTAAAATTTGTATTTTTTATGCAAAAATAAACTTTTTTGACCCAATTTTAGTAGTGTCATGAAGTACAATTTGTGACGAAAAACAATCTCAGAACGGCCTAGGTAAGTAAGAAGCGTTTTAAAGTTATTCACACTTAAAGTGACAGTGGTCAGATTTTGGAAAAATGGCCTGGTCCTAAGGTGAAAATGAGCCCGGTCCTTAAGGGGTTAATATTACTCACATGAAAAGAACAAATTATCTGAGGAAATAGTCGGCCTCAGATGTGAATTGTGTCAATTGAGTTATCTACAATTCACCAGGTCATAATTTCAGGTAGTTATGAAAAAATATTTTTATGACCATAATTAATAATTCTTAATTGAATTATTATAAACCCGACAAAAATTGAGGCTCCAGTGAGATCTTGATGAGATGACATTTTGCTAAGATTTTATAAGATGACATATTTCTGAGATTATTGATGAGATGACATATTATTGATTGATTGTCATATATTGTTGCTGGCATTATCATGCTACAGCCAGATCACGCTTACAACCCTTAGAAGGGCGTGGTTCATATATAGTTAATATCACTGTCCTGGTATTGAAGGGTTAAGCCTATACCAGAGATGAATAGTTGCAGTAAAGTGTTATTACACGGATGCAACCAGTGCATGACATATAAATCAACTCAGAAGTTGTTTGTCTATGCTAAACACAAGTTATGTTTTTGTATCGCCAGAAATTAATTGTAAATTGTCCCGAGATAGGCAACAGATGTAGGTTTCGTTAGCCTAGGCGATACTGGGTCCGGTTCTAGTCCTTTGTATGACTCAGGAACCTTCCTATTAATTCCTGCACATTAGCTCCCATAGTTGGAGATTTACCCCATATATGTAATGGACTCAGATCACAAAAGTTGATTTTATTGAGGTCCTAGATTACAGGGAAGTTGAGTTTAGTAGCTCAGGGCGTTACAGGATAATAGAGGGACTTTATACATAAAGTTCTGACCCGATGTTATTGATAAATAGAATCTATAAGAGAACAGTTTAAACAGGTCAATAATGTTGATGTAACCCTGTTCTTCTTTTTAATGTTCCTGATTCTAAATTGCATAAATGCAAGACATATAAACCGGCTATAAGAAGGCGTATTGTCTATGAAACATAATTGTTTAAATCACATAAATATTGATATAATTGTTCCCAAAAAGTTAAGTCACTTAAGGGAACCATCACAGGCTTTGCAAGCCTAGATAAGAAAGTGAGTCTATGGCTATCGTCCATATTTTGACTACGAATTTTCATATAATCTGTAATTGCCGCAGATATGATAATCCCCAAGGGGGGATGAGGGGTAGTTTGTGGTATCAGCAGACCACAGTATATTCCCAGGATCACAGAGCTGATCATATGTACAAGCAGTTTTTTTTAGATGCTGCATTTTTCAAAATTTTCTCCACCATCCTAGAGATGGGAGGGGGGAAGGAGCACATTCCTAGGTCCTAGGTACATGTCAGCGAGGAGGTCAGAGGTCGCAAAGCTGCACTGCACTCTGAGCTGAATCAGCTCAAGTAAAGGAGGAGTAAGATTCTCCCAAATCCATTGCATGTAAATTCTCTTCCTTATGAAGTGAATAAAGAGTAAAGAAAAGTTGTTTAATACTTTGCTGAGATAAGAGTGCCCAGCAAATGAAACAAAACAAAGTGCTTCATTAAGCTAATAATCATAGCAAGTCAATAAATGATTAATGATATTGATTATTAATCAAATTTTTCCACAGGATCATTAACATGATGTTTGTGTAGAGTTTTTATTTCAGTGCTAAAAAAGGCAAGAGCTGAACTGAGATTGGAAAATCAAAAATTTGAAGATGGAGACACATCATAAATTTCATGTGATTGGTGGTGGTATCGTATGAAAAAAGAAAAAAAAAGCCTGTACAGTTATACTAACCATATTGTTTGCCTATCAATTGTGACTAACTTGTCATTGCTGTATTCCATGCAGATGTATGGACACATATATATTACTCTGTTTCGAGGTAGTCTCAAAGTATTGATTGGGTTATGATCCTAAATAGGCATAACACCTAAGGCTGTATTAGCCTGGCAGAGGAAGAATAGTTATATCTATTCCTGAGACCCCGTAGTTTGTTTTTCTTTGGAAAAAAAATATATAAAAATCCTCAACTAGCTGCTGCTGGCTAAAGTATGTCATAAGTCAAAGGCCTAGAATAGGCAGGTATATGTTTGATAAAGTTTTGCTGCGTTTTACTCATACTGTCTGTTGTTTTCTTAAGTTTAGATGATTGCCCAAGATGGGATCACATGTTGATGGCGGAACCCTAAAAGTCTTAGTATCCGGAACCAAGAGAACCTGAGGTCAGGGCTATCCGAGACGCAAGAGACGTCCAGTCGGAGCCACCCAGATGAATCCAAAAGGTATCCAGGAGTGACAAGTGGGCAGAGCCCCGGGGGATTCGACAGCCACGACAAGAGTGCTTCATGCCGATTCAACATGACAAAGTATTTGAGATCGCAGATGTGAAGATATGTTGCCAAACACCGCTAGCTAAAAAGAGTAACCAAGTTGCTGACGAGACAGGAAGCCATTACTTCAAGCTTTACATTTTTGCAGCAATGTTATTAAGTTAGAGGACCAAAGAAACATTTTCACTAAAGACACGTTTCCGGAAAGTCAAGGAAATTACCAGAACGTCTTTCTCTCTACAGTGGTTATAAAACAACGTAACATTTGTAGTAAAACCAAACAGAGTTTGTGCGTTATATATGTGTTGTAAGAGTACACACAAAATTGTGATTCATTTATTTAAAGGTAAAAATTGTATTCCCCAATCCATAATGATTTGGAGCATTATGCCCTGTAGTTGCATTTCAGCCTATTCAACCTTCTAAAAACGAAATTGAATATGCTGAAAAGGGGGATTTGTCGGGCATTTTCATAGGTATATATATTGATACCTGGTCATATTATATTCAAAATGCATGCTCATTGTCTTTAAGAAACAGTTTGAGCCAAAGTTTTGCTGTGTGGTAGAAACAGGCCAAGATGAAGTCATGCCAAGCTCAATCTGTGTAAAAATATAGAGAGTATTGTGTCTTAAGAGTTATTGCCACAAATGTGGTCTTATCTGTAAGGGAGTACACTGGATTCTCCAGACATGTCTTAGAGAACAAGGCCCATTCATACCATAATGGCCCATAGATCAATAGTGTCAGAGAGACTCCAAGTTGTCTATCTTTAGTTGATACAAAATGTCTACATTTATCCTTATCTCTGATTTACTGACGACGAGGTCAAATGTATATGATGCAAAAATACCCTAGTTAACTCTTCATGATATGGTGTTAATAGCTTGCACAACAGTGCCATCCGGAGACAGATATCGATATCGTTACAACATCCTCCATAGTTGCATTATGGGTAAACATGATCTCATAGGATCTTATTACATATGTTTACACCCGCTCAATTGATTGGAGAATACTAATCCAGGGGTGGTAATGTTAGATTACAAGGAGATAATTACCCTAGATAGATGAGCATCAGGAAGGAGAAAGGAGAGAGGCAAGAAGGAGAAGCTAAGAAACAAAGGAGGAAGCATAGCATTCCTACATTCCAGCCAACACCCAAGATGAAAGCCATGGTGATGGACCATCCAGCTTTCCTAGGAGCAGAAGTGAGATTCCTACTAGGACTTGGTAAGAAACACAAAGAATGATGTTTCATTTTAGATAAGACTATTAGACTATTTAGATAATGTGGGTAAAATCATAGCATCTATGTTGGCGAACATATTTTATTTATCATCTCTTTATATGAGATGTAGTCTTAGATATAGAATAATTGTGAGCCTTCATTCTACCTGCAGAAGAATCAAGTTTCATAATTTATCAGAGTATTAAATGATTGCATACATATATGCATAGATATAGATATATTGATAGTAGCATTCTTCGCCAAGCTAGATGATAAATTCCCACTGGAAGATTTGTTCCAAGTTCTTCCAATGTCTGTTGTCTTAATAGTCTTACCAGGTTATACAGATATGAAAATAGTCCAGAATAGGACAGAAGTATACATGTAAAAGTAGTCTAGGATTTGACTACTATCTTCTAAGTTATATACTTGAATGGATTTGCCCATTCCAGAAGTCATGTGAGATGTACTTTGGTTAGAGAGGGGTGGGGAATGTATTCAGCATTCCAGATTGATGTCTAGGATTAGGCACACCCATTTTTGATATCAAGAGGTTTTCCTCTCAACAGGAGTAATGTATATAATTTAACTTCTTGTTTTGATATCCTAACCAAATAGCTTTGTTATAATGTGACAAGCTGCTCTTACCCACATGTATTGTGAAGCTTCTGATGCCTGATATCAATGCCGTATATATTAATTGGCAGATATCATTGTTTATTTACTTATTTTAAGCTTGTAATGCTTTTTATTGACGCCATATATATTCATTGGCATATATCATTGTGTTATGTACAAGTTTATGTTTATAATCTTGTAACTAATAAAATTTGCATGTTTTTATAATATCTGCGTATTATTTAATGTCAAAAGTTACATCTTTAGCATTAATGTCACTCATATGAAAAGAACTAATTATCTGAGGAAATAGTCGGCCTCAGATGTGAATTGTGTCGATTGAGTTATCTACAATTCACCAGGTCATAATTTCAGGTAGTTATGAAAAAATATTTTTATGACCATAATTAATAATTCTTAATTGAATTATTATAAACCCGACAGTTTATATGGCTGACTACTGGCACATTATAGGGGGTTATATGGCTGACTACTGGCACATTATAGGGGGTTATATGGCTGACTACTGGCACATTATAGGGGGTTATATGGCTGACTACTGGCACATTATAGGGGGTTATATGGCTGACTACTGGCACATTATAGGGGGTTATATGGCTGACTACTGGCACATTATAGGGGGTTATATGGCTGACTACTGGCACATTATAGTGGGGTTATATGGCTGGCTACTGGCACATTATAGGGGGCTGGGGGCTATATGGCTGACTACTGGCACATTATAGGGGGCTATATGGCTGGCACATTATAGAGGGAGAGCGAAACGTGCGGGTAGGGGGCCCAATACAAAAATTTGCTGTGGGGCCCAGTCATTTCTAGCTACGCCCCTGAAGCCAACCTAATAGTATACTGCCCTTATGCAGTGCGATTCACGCGCATATGTAATTGCCGATTTTCGCATGACACAAACTATCTTACATACAGAGGACAATTATAAATCAGTAATGAGAATTGTTACTGATGTATAATTTTGCCTCTTTATGTAGTAAACTGTATTTTACGTCATGCGAAAAATCGGCAATCACCTATGCGCGTGAATCGCACCGCATAAGGGCAGTATGATATTGGGTTCATTCAATGGGTTGTCTTGGTTGGTTTACACGAATAGACAAATATTGCGAATATAGCACAACATTCGCTATTTTCTTTATCTTCGTCTATTCGACCAAGCAAGCCAACCTAATAGTATACTGCCCTTATGCGATCCGATTCACGCGCATATGTAATTGCCGATTTTCGCATGACATAAAAATACAGTAAAGAGGAAAATTATACATCAGTATTCAGTAATTAGAATCATTTAGAATACAATATTTGCATTTTTGTAATCGCGTAGGGGCATCAAGCTATTTTCATGCAGGTTTTGTTTGTTAGAATTTTCGAATATGTAGAATATAGTGATATATTCTCCATGCAAATATTTTTTTATTATTTTTTTTTTTCCTACAGTGTATGAGGTGACTCATCATTATCATTTTCCCTCCCTTCTCCTAGCTTGAATAGCCAATGAGAAGGCTTTGTCACAACTTAGCAACATCCCTAGCAAACAATAGGAAACTAGAGTACCCCTTCACTATATAAGTGACGACATCACCCAGCAGCCATTTTGTGGTGTTGGATTTGTTGGAGCTTGGAGCTGTGCTATTTTGTCTGCTGTTTGATTTATATTATCTGGATTTAATTTATAATATTCTAGTTTCAGGTAGTGATTAGGGAAGTGTAGTTTTATAGCTGATAGGGTCGAAATAATTTGAGATAGTTTAGTAGAGTTAGGAGAAAAACATAGTTAGTGTTAGGGCCTAGTGTAGCAGATAGGGTTCAGTGCAGGGTTAAGTGTAGGGAATTGAGTTAGGTAGGTAGCTGTAATATATAAGATAGATAGATAGATAGATAGATAGATAGATAGATAGATAGATAGATAGATAGATAGTGCTTGATAGTTTAGGTTAGGTATTAGGGCTACAGTTAGAGAATAGTAAAGTTTAGATTTTTCAGGTCAGGGTGTAGTTTAGGTTAGTTAGTGATATAGTATAGTGTAGGGTCTATCTGTCTGTTTTGTCTGTCAGTTAGTGTCCGTCCAGTTAGTGTATTAGTTTTTTTTTTTTTTCCATTATTTGTTCATTTTAGAAAGTCTTTTAGTCTAAGTTAGTGTCTGTGTTAAGTTTAAAAAAAAAAAATTTAAGTTTTATATGTTTGTTTAGTCTAGTTCGGTCTGTCCTCCGTTAAAAAAAACTATTTTTTTTGTCTGTGTGTCAGTTAGTGTCTGTCTTAGGTTTAAAAACAATAAAAACTGCAAAAAAAAGGTTATAGGTTTACGTGTTTAGTGTAGTTTTTTCTGTCTTACGTTAAAAAAAAACGTCTTGTAATCTCTAAGTGTCAGTTACTGTTTGTGTCAGGTTAAAAAAAGAGTTTACGCTTTTAAGTGTTTGGCATTTAGTGTAGTTTTGTTAGTCGTCCGTTAAAAAAAAACGTTTTTTAGTCTCTGTGTGTCAGTTAGTGTCTGTCTTAGGTTAAAAATAAAAATAAAAAGTTTTAAAGTTTTACATGTTTTGTGTTTAGTGTAGTTTTGTCAGTCCTCCGTTAAAAAAAAAAGTTTTTTAGTCTCTGTGTCTGTTAGTTTAGTCTTAAGTTAAAAAAAAATAATTTGATAGTTTTATGTGTTTAGTGTCGTGTGTTACAGTTTTCGTCCTTTCATTTTACACCCATCGTCCCCACCCCAATTACTTCACAGGATACAGAGGCTGTCTTGGCTCTCGTGGCCGATTCTAGGACCACTGTCCTCTGCCCCGGCTGCCAGCAACTGCAGCACACCGCCTTCTGTAGAACCAACCCCCAGCTCCCAAGAATTGTCCCCTCTCTTGTTCGAACAGTTGGAGACTGAGAGGGACATCTTGGGGAGGCAATGCAGGAGGCGGAAATACTGTTCAGCCCTGAGGATGGGCAGGACCTGTTGGAAGGGATTGAGGATGAGGAGGAGGAGGGGCCTATAAATCCCCTATGAAATCCCTTCCAACTGGTGAGGGTGGTGTTAGCCACACAACCCCTGCACCTATTCAGACCCAGGCTCCAGCAAGGGGACAGCAGAGCCCGGTCAGGGGCTCCATGTCACCTGTTCCCGTCAGTCCACCACAGGTTGGCCTTGGGTCTGACATATCAGGGGGTGAAGAGGAGGGTGACCCGAATGGGTGCCACCTCCTTTGTCAGGTGACAGCAGCACCGATGAAGGTAGGCACCCGAGGCAAATGGTGCGCCAGGTCACCAGGGAGCCCAGTGTAGGGCCCCACTGGTAATGGCAGCAGGAGTAGGCAGCAGAAGCCAGTTCCACCTGTGCGCACCGAGTCCGAACAGGCGCAAGCCAGCACCACCCCATCTGACAGGAGGTCGGTGCGGTCGCCTGTTTGGGCTTACTTCACCCTGGCAGCAGATGATGTCACAGTTGGCATTTGTAAGCTGTGCAATGCCAGGGTGAGGAGAGGGAGATCTATGGCTCGGCTGGGTACCACGGCCCTCAACCAGCACATCCGAAGTCAATCACTGGCGGGTGTGGGAACAGATGCGGGGTGGTCAAAGCAGCAGTGCCACCAGCAGTGTGCAGGAGACAGCAGCTCCTGCCACTGTACTGCAGCCGCCCCAACCCCTTCCACCAACTCATTCCCACTCCACCGCTCCTCTAATAGAGGTACTGGTACCCGCAGCCATACCTCTGCCTCCACTGCACTCCCTCCTGCCGTCCGGCACCAGCCATCTATTGCAGATGCTTTTGAACGCACCGCGCCCTACGCCCCGGGGACCGTCACGTGCGCTCACTCAATGGGCTCCTGGCAAGGCTATCGCCCAACATCTGCTGCCTTACAATCTGGTGGATAGCAATCCATTTAGGCAGATGTTGGAGCAGGCCCAACCCAGATGGCGTGTCCCCAGCCTCCATTACTTTGCCAGGACCGGCGTCCCTGCCCTTCACCAGCACATTGTGCGGAATGTATCCCTGTCGCTGGATTATGCTGTCAGTGACAGGGTGCATCTCACAATGGATGCCTGGACCAGCAGGCATGGGCAGGGACGCTATATAACCTTCACAGCCCATTGGGTGTCCCTCCGAGGCGCCGGGGAGGGATTGGCAGCATCTGATTTTTTGGTGCCGCCCCGGGGTGTCCAGGTGAGAACTGCTGCTCTCCCGCAAGCCACTGTCTCCACAGCTGCTGAGCCCCCCAGCAAGCGTCCCTGTTGCTACGCAAGTGTGGGGCACGTCCGCTGCCAGGCCGTGCCCAGCTTATGAGCTTAGGGGACCGGAGATACACTGGACCTGATGTTCTGTCCACACTACAGGCTCAGGTTCAGAAGTGGCTGACATACCGAAGGCTCCAAGCAGGTATGGTTGTCTGTGACAACGGCAGCAACCTACTCGCCGCCCTTCATGCTGAGCAGTCTGACCCACGTGCCCTGCATGGCACATGTCCTTAACCTAGTGGTACAGAAGTTCCTTCGCACGTACTCCAGGGTTGAGTGACATTGTGCTGAGGGCACGTAGGATTGCCAGCCACTTCAGATGCACCACAACTGCCGCCGCGTTCCTGTCCAAACTACAGAGGGACAACAGCCTGCCCCCCCACAGGCTGATTGTGGACAGTGTGACGCGGTGAAACTCCACCCTCCACATGCTGGAGAGGTTGTGGGAGCAGCGACAGGCGGTGAGGGAATACCTGCTGGACCTAGGCACTTCAGGGCCATCACACCCACTCCCATACATCACCAATGCGGAGTGGGGGCAGATAAAGCAGGTCTGCCACGTGCTGGCCCTATTCGAGCAGGCAACAAAGATGGTCAGCGGGGAGCATGTCGGTCTGAATGACGTGCTCCCCCTAGTGTTCCTGCTGGACAGGACACTAGATCGCCTGCTCGAAGCTGGGGAGAGTGCCTTGGTGGAGAATGAAGAGTCAACCATGCTCCACCAGGACCAGGCCCAGGACGAGGAGGAGGAGGAGGAGGAGGAGGAGGAATCAGTGTACGTCCAGGAGTCTGGGCCTGGTCAGGAGGGAGAGCCGGTGCTGGGGGCACCGTTAGTCCGGGGGTGGGGCATCTCAGACCGGGAGCAGCAGCATCAGCAGCAGGAGGACCAAGAGGTCATGGTCCCGGGCAGTCGTGAAGAGTCACAGCGGGCTGTGCTCTTCCCCATGGCTGCCCATATGCTGCGATGCCTCAGGAGGGACCCCCGGATCAAAAAATTTAAGGAAAGGGAAGACATTTGGTTGGCCACCCTTTTAGACCCTCGCTGCAAGGGGAAACTGGAGCAGTTCATCCCAGCCAGCCGGAGGCAGGCCCGTCTTGAAAAATTGCGGGCCTGTCTTATCCACCGGCTGGAAGAGGCAAACCCTCGGCCTCAAGCTCCAGTTCTCCCCGCCCATCTCACCCAGCAGGCGGCTGGCACCAGCAGCACCAGCCTAGCAGGTGACCTTCTGGGTGAGATGAGGCTCTTCTACCAGTCTGCGCGACCCAGTACCAGCAGCAGCATCAGTCACCACCAGCGGCTGGCCCGCATGGTGGCAGACTACATGGGGTCGGTAGGTGCTTCTGACAGCATGACCACTGACGACCCCATGGAGTACTGGGTTGCCATGCTGGACACCTGCCGTGAGCTCGCTCAGTATGCGCTGGAGTTACTATCTTGCCCCCCCTCCAGCGTACTGTCTGAGCGGGCATTCAGCGCGGCAGGTGGGGTGGTCACGGACAAGCGGACCTGTCTGTCCACAGACTCCGTGGACAGACTCACATTCATTAAGATGAATGAGTCCTGGATCGGCAGTGACTTCATGGCCCCTGCTGTCGGTTCAGGGCGCTGAAGGGTCCCTTGTCCATCCCTCTCCTTTGCTCTCCCTCCCAAACTCTGTTGTTTTTTAATTGTTCCCTCTGTTTCTAACTTTAAATGAATTACTTTTGTTATTTATTTATTAATATTTATTTGATCGATATTTTTTGTCAAGTTTGTATCATGTATATGATGAATGTTTTAATTATGAATTTGTTTTGAACATGTTGAGTTACATTTGGGCCTTTAAACATAATGTCTGCTGCTGCCTGTGCTGCTGAATTTGGCCAAGCTACATGTGGCCATGATAATAGACCACTTCTGAAATCCTGGTTGGGAACTGAAAACATGACCTAGCAGCCAATCCTTTACAGCTTTACCGTTTAACCACTCCCCTACAAAATTCTCCCCGCTGCCTGTGATACAATTACCTTACACAATGGGTGGATGTAATTATCACAAGCAGGAGAATACATAGTTTTAAACAATGTCTTCTGTCCTGGAGACAAAAGAGGAGTCATTCAATTATCTCTCAGGACAAAGTGAAATCGCCAATACACACGTGGGGACAATAGGACAGACATCACTATTCAAATATACAATGTCCCAACCATTACAGTAAATATAGACATTTAACATATCCCCAGATGGCTTAGATCTGAGCGCTCAATATATCCAAACAGCGCTCAGATGCCACAAACACAGTCAAATCACCAAGTGGTTTAATTTTTAGCATGGGCTGATGAGAGGGGCCATAATCCTGGGTCAAGAAGCTGGCAACAAGGCTTCTCCAGCACCCATTGGCTAGGTTTGTTTCGCCACACTGCCGTTGATGCTGCTGCATGTCATGAAAATTCTGAGTTACATTTGAGCCTTTAACATAATGTCTGCTGCTGCCTGTGATGCCGAATTGGGCCAAGCTACATGTTGCCCTGATAATACACCACTCCTTAAATCCTGATGTTGATGCTGCTGCATGTCATGAAAATTTTGACTTACATTTGAGCCTTTTAACATAATGTCTGCTGCTGCCTGTGATGCCGAATCGGGCCAAGCGACATGTTGCCCTGATAATACACCACTCCTTAAATCCTGATGTTGATGCTGCTGCATGTCATGAAAATTTTGACTTACATTTGAGCCTTTTAACATAACGTCTGCTGCTGCCTGTGATGCCGAATCGGGCCATGCTACATGTTGCCCTGATAATACACCACTCCTTAAATCCTGATGTTGATGCTGCTGCATGTCATGAAAATTTTGACTTACATTTGAGCCTTTTAACATAACGTCTGCTGCTGCCTGTGATGCCGAATCGGGCCAAGCGACATGCTGCCCTGATAATACACTACTCCTTAAATCCTGCCGTTGATGCTGCTGCATGTCATGAAAATTTTGAGTGACATTTGATCGCACAGGGAATTATCATAGAGTCCAGACCTTCACACTTTTTTTAAAGTAAAATTTCGATTGGGTTATTTAATTTTTTATTATAAACTGGAAGTGTACTTACCTGCCAGTGCCTGGCGTTATTCTGCCTAGTTACAAATGGAAACTTATGAGTTAGCATTCTAGTACTGTGTGAACTCTAGATGCTGTATGTCCTAATCGTGTGTAGACAACTATCATGGACCTGATTTTATCTTTTGCACTTTAACAAGTATAGAATTATGAATTCTCTTAACCTGGTTTGCATGTTTCCTATTCTCGCATGTGCTCTGCTTATTTATGTATTGTCAATATTTAGACATAAAAATATTTATATCTCAAAAATATGAATGGCACAAAAGTTCCATTAAAATAAATAGTTTATTAAATATATTAATAAAAACATACACAACAATATATTAGATATGGGAAACCATTCTTAAAGCGCCATAATTATCCTGCAAATAAGTTATACCAAGGGTAGATTAACTTCATATGACTCATCCACAGTTTTCTTCACTCTATCCTAACCCGATTATATATCCTCCTACTCACTGCAACACAGCTAATCAATATTCATGTTAAGTAAATCGCATATGTAGTACCAACAGGCATCACAAACATAACATGCTATATCCTTCTCTATAATAGTAAACCTAGCTGACCAATATAACAAACATAAATAGACCGAGGTCACATACCCTTGAATAGTCTCTGGTACTCCTATGCAGGAATGGCGCCCCTCTACGTGCGTTTCGCGTATTTGCTTCGTCATTTTCTTCGCCTATTTGCCTCTCCTCCTGACGAAGCAAATTCGCGAAACGCGCGTAGAGGGGGCGCCATTACTGCATAGGAGTACCAGAGATTATTTAAGGGTATGTGACCTCGGTCTATTTATGTTTGTTATACTGGTCAGCTAGGTTTACTTATTTATAGAGAAGGATATAGCATGTTATGTTTAGTGATGCCTGTTGGTACTACATATGCGATTTACTTAACATGAATATTGATTAGCTGTGTTGCAGTGAGTAGGAGGATATATAATCGGGGTTAGGATAGAGTGAAGAAAACTGTGGATGAGTCATATGAAGTTAATCTACCCTTGGTATAACTTATTTACAGGATAATTATGGCGCTTTTAAGAATGGTTTCCCATATATAATATATTGTTGTGTATGTTTTTTATTAATATATTTAATAAACTATTTATTTTAATGGAACTTTGTGCCATCCGTATCTTTGAGATTTAGATAGTAAACTATAGGATAGCGTTCCTGTACGTATTTATTGATCTAACTGAGTAGGACTAATAAAAATATTTATTTAAATAATCTTTTTAAAAAGACATTTTATCTAGCGTTGTTTGGCTTTATTCACAAAATGAAATGATTTCACTTTATTTTATTATTTTTTATTTAAAATTAAGTGTGGTTTGGGGCGGCTATGTTGGGGTTCACGCTGTAGCACGGTGTGGACCGCATGTGGCCTTCCCTTGTCAAAAGGTCTTGTGCAGTTGGCATTGTACAGGACTGATTGATGAACCTACGAAAATTTATATATTTTATTTTTATTTTATTTTTTTTGTTGTCACACAGATTTAGGATCCAACACAGTGTTGTCTGTCGTTCTGGGAGGGATGGCTGACTTTCGTGTTGACCTCTCTACATGGTTGGGTGTGACTGGCGTTATACTCATCCGTGTGGAAATCGGTTTTGTGAATGGAGCCATGTAGCAACATGTAAATATGTATAGGTACTTTTCTTGTTTATGTTACTTATTGGCAATTATGTAATGAGGATTTGCACATGCTAATTATATATAACCACTGCTTTAGATTTTTAGTATAAACTGTGTACTATATGATGTTCTTGGAGACATGTCACCGGTTATAGAATTCATATAATCATAGTCATGTAATCAATCATATGTTTCTATCTGTATGGCGGAAGCAATGCTACAACATGCAAATTATTAAAAAATTGGACGCTATCGAAGATCCATGCTGGTTAGTTCTTACCCCTGCCATTTTATTGTTCCAACATTGTTCCTTTTTTTTGTTTTATAGTTCTGATAACAAGATTTGATTGTAAAGAAATTTTGGGAATTTGTTAAAGTTTATAATTTTGCTAATTTGATAAATTAGACAAGGTTTTTTGTAGTTATGTATTTTTTGTAGTTTGTATTTTAATAGTTAATTGTTTGATGAAAAAATACATGTATTATTTACGATAATTTGAAATTTATGTTACTACATAAAATAATTTAGTTACTAGGAAAATTAACCAAAAAATGTATTTTAAATGTAACTCTGGGCTATTAGAATGCTTTGCTTTGTACTTAATATTTAATACACAACACTTGCCAATGACTACTACTATCGTGATCCATTTGAGTTATGTGTAGGCCTCATACTACCCTATTTCTATATACCTGCGGATGCTGTATGTCAGGATACTGATTAGCTTGGGAACGGACTCTAGGGGCCTTTACTTAAAAAAAAGTTTAACCATTGAAGTGAAAACTTCTAAGTTTTTTAATTTAAAAAAATAAAAATAAACAATATAATTACAAAAAAATAAAATAAAACAATTGCACAAATCTTAATAGGGCAATGCCCTCATAATTTTAACAATTTGTTTTAGATCCCCCACGTCCTTGGCATGCCTCTCCTCCATTTCTCGCATGCCATTTGAGAACTGGAGCTTGAGCTCCCGCAGCTTCCGGAGATGCTGCTCCCGGAATGCCTTCATCCCAGTCTGATGCTCCCTCTCCATCTTCCTAATTTTTAGGTCCATTTCTTTCAATACTGTAAAAAAAATAAAAACAATAAATAAAATAGACGGTGTCGTTTCTGAAGAAACCACATGATGTTGGCTTGAAATCTGATTGGCTGTTGGTGGCTCCACCCACTTTTTTGAATTTTAATCCCAGTCCTCCAGTGACCAACTTTGCAAAGTTTGAAGACTGTGCCAATAAAAGTCTAAGAGCAGCGGCAGTTTGATTTTTCCCATTTAAACAAATGCCTGAAATTTGATTGGGCAGTGTAGACTCCGCCCACTTTTTTATAAATTTTAATCCCAGTCACCTAGTAACCCACAGTGCCACGTTTGGGACCCTGGCTTAAATACCGTGGGAATGACAGCTTTTTAACATTTTCACACTGAAGTCAACAGTGAAAATTTGTTTGGTTGTTTGTGACTCTGCCCACTTTTTAATGTCCCCAAATTTGACACAAATTTTCAGGGTGACCCCATGACTAAGTGACCCAAGTTTGGTGACTTTAACTTGAAAGCTTAAGGAGTGACGAAACTTAATAGTTTTCCTATGAAGGTCGATGGGACAAAATGGGGTCTCCGGGGAGCCGCTCCAGGGGCCCGGAGGGTGGGATGGTTAAAAAAGCACAAGCAAAGTTTGTTAATTGTACTCCTAAAACTGTGGGAGGAGTAGCGTATAGAAAATTGCTACATTTTCATTGGCCAATGGTATCTCCGACCACTTTGGGGTGTCTCCCCCAAATATACCCGTTTATTTGGGTTGACACCAACAATATCTGGTCCGAGTTTGGGGAATAATCATGTCTGCTCGTTATGTCTCAATGGGAATATGGGGATGTATGCCTCGGTGAATCTGTACACCTGTAACTATAGGTTTCAGGGAGGTTTTCTTTAGAAATTATTTTGGGCCTGGGTTTTATTAGTCAGAGACATTGGGTGGGACAGGTCACACCCATACTACATCTTGCGGTTTTCATAACATTGTGGTTAAAAAGGCTGTTAAAATACAGTGTGGATAGGCAATGGGAATGCAGAACAATCCTAGAGGGGAACCAGACCTCTGTAAGACTGTAAAGAGTGTTGAGCTAGTACTTTTTTGATATCCCGCTTGTACCGAACTGTAAGTGTGGGACTAAAGGTTCTCTGATATGTGTGGGCTCAAGAAAGATTATTAGTAAAGCTTTAACAAGCTTATTGTTTGCTCCAAAAAAGTGTGTCTATGGTGAAGACTAAACTGACACGTGTGTGTGTGAACAGTGACTGAGTGAAAACAGCCACAGCACATACTTACACTCCTTGTGGGGGGTGGTGATCAGCTCCTCCTCCTCCTCGTCCTCCTCGTCCCCGTCATCGGGGGCTAGGGAGCATGAAGTTGCCCTGAGGGTCCGGCCTCCTCCTCTGACGCAGATACCTCCCACAGCTGCTGTCTGGGAGGCCTGCGCCTGACAGCAGGCAAAGGAACACCTATAATAACAAATTTTACTACTTTTAGAAAAAATCTAAAAACAAAATGTACATGTGTTTTACATTACTTTGTATCTTTATTCTAACACTCATTAATCATTATACCTGGGCATTTGGTCCCGTATCTCGCGGATTCTTTCCGCGTGTCTCTCTTTAAGTCTGACCATTTTTTCAAATGGCCAGACGCTTGTGCTTGGTGTTGTAGTCCCTCCACAGCTCATTAGTCGAGCCTGCGCACAATGGTGTTCTTCTCGGCATGGGAGCGGGTCAGGTCGTAGCCCTGCTCCAACATGCGCTGCAGTATAAAAAAGCATATAATCAGATTTTATAACGGTAACTTTAAATCTAATATTTCACTTTCAAACACTAATAATTTTTGGTTTGGTGGTTGAGATGATGAATAAATGTTGGTGACTATGGCTAAGGCAGTGCACGCGAGAGGTTCCCGGGCTTAAACTACGACATGCAGAGCTTTCAGTTAGACTGTCTCTCGCCATGCGCTGCCTTGCTGCTGCTGTACCGCCGCCCCGCCACCATTATAGTCAATAGGGACTGAGCGTCATTCTAGGGCGTAGGTGAACTAGGTCCCCTGCCGCTAATGTTAAAGTTGCCTAATCTTTTTTTTTTTTTTAATTTGGGATTGTGTTGAAATTGTATGTGTGTGTAGTATGAGATATTGGATATTGGCCATCTGAGGGAGAGATGTACCCGTCTAGTGAAGTGACGGCACGGGTGTAAGGCTGGTTCGCCTCCCCGTGGTGCATCCTGAACCAGCAAATACTGAATGTCAAACATTACTTCTCCTGGCCAAAGGGAAACTTATTAGAATCTATATACTAGGCATCCTCGAACTATGGCCCTCCAGCAAACTGCGGCCCTCCAGCTTTTTCTAAACTAAAAATCACATAATTCCATGACAGCCTACAGCTATCATCCTATAGAGGGGCATCATGGGAGTTGTAGTTTTACAACAGCTGGAGGGCCGCAGTTTGAGAATGCCTGCTATAGACTGTGTATGTGTGTGTGTGTGGGTGGGGGTGGTCAGAGGTGGTGTGGGCTTGAGGGAGGGTCTGGTGGTATGTAGTGGTGGGAATATTGTGTGAGGCGGAAGATTAGATGTGCAATGTGAAACATATATAGATTTATCTGCTATCCGTTTTTTTGAACCATTAGAAAACGTGGTGTGGTGTTAAACAAGCAGGATATGCTCGAACCCACATACGATTGTGCATATATATAGGGAGCATATCCTGCACTTGTAGTCCGTTGCTAATGGCAATCAACAGCAAAAAGGCATACAATGGAAGATGCCAGCAACGGACTACACGTACCACAATAACCATCCTACATAAGGTAACAATTATGTGGATGTGGAGAACAATCAGAAACTTAACAATGGCAAAGACTGGCTGGCATCTTCCACTGTATGCATTTTTTGCTGTTGATTGCCATCAGCAACGGATTTCCGGCAAGGCATTGGGCAGCCTCTGCACGGCATCACACATCGGGTCCCCGTCACAGCAGCACGGGGACCCGATGCGCCTGCTCACTAACCGCGCAAAACACTTCTATGTCGCGGTCAGCGCTGACCACGACATAGAGGAGCTAATCCGCCAGCATCGCTGTGAACAGCGATGCCGGCGGATACAGCAGGGGCCTGGCTATCAGGGACTGCCGTACCCCTGCAGTGATTGGTCAGGCGCAGCTCCTGCACCCGCGCGATCATCTCGCCGTGCATGCACAGTGTTTTTGCGTTAAGGGGCTAATGACAGTGAACTCCACAATGCCTGCCCCTTTAATAGTGCCCCTGCCCCCATGCATGTAGCAGTGTAGTTTTGTCGTCATACATGATATAAATGAACATTTAACCCTCTAAGGACTCAGCCCTATTTCACCCTAAGGACCTGGCCATTTTTGCAAATCTGACCAGTGTCACTTTATGTGGTGATAACTTTAAAAACGCTTTTTCTTATCCAGGCCATTCTGAGATTGTTTTTCGTCACATATTGTACTTCATAACAGTGGTAAAATAAAGTTGAAAAATTTCATTTTTATTTATAAAAAAATACAAAATTTACCAAAAATTTTGAAAAATTAGTAATTTTCCAAGTTTCAATTTCTCTACTTCTATAATACATAGTAATAACACCAAAAAAGTTATTGATTTACATTCCCCATATGTCTACTTCATGTATCGATCATTTTGGGAATGCTATTTCATTTTTGGGGACGTTACAAGGCTTAGAAGTTTAGAAGCAAATCTTGAAATTTTTCAGAAATTTTCAAAAACCCACTTTTAGGGACCAGTTCAGGTCTGAAGTCACTTTGTGAGGCTTACATAATAGAAACCACCCAAAAATTACCCCATTCTAAAAACTACACCCCTCAAGGTATTCAAAACTGATTTTACAAACGTAATTAACCCTTTAGGTTTTCCACAAAAGTTAATGGCAAATGGAGATAAAATTTCAGAATTTCGATTTTTTGAAAAATTTTCCATTTCAATCCATTTTTCCAGTAACAAAGCAGGGTTAACAGCCAAACAAATCTTAATATTTATTCCCCCGATTCTGTAGTTTGCACGAACACCCAATATGTGGTCGTAAACTGCTGTATGGCCAAACTGCAGGGCGCAGAAGGAAAGGAGCGCCATATGGTTTTTGGAAGGTGGATTTTGCTGGACTGTTTTTTTGACACCATGTCCCATTTGAAGCCCCCCGATGCACCCCTAGAGTAGAAACTCCATAAAAGTGACTCCATCTAAGAAACTACACCCTTCAAGGTATTCAAAACCAGTTTTGCAAACTTTGTTAACCCTTTAGGTGTTCCACAAGAGTTATTGGCAAATGGAGATGAAATTTCAGAATTTCTATTTTTGTTACCTTGTCTCAAAAAAGTGTAATATAGAGCAACCAAAAATCATATTTACCCTAAAATAGTACCAACAAAACTGACACCTTATCCCGTAGTTTCCAAAATGGGGTCACTTTTTGGATTTTCTACTGTAGGGGTGCATCAGGGGGCTTCAAATGGGACATAGTGTCAAAA
>CM065593.1:175525532-175563259 GCA_033119425.1 Bufotes viridis | reverse complement strand
ATAAGTATAAGGGGCCGACACCTTAATTACCCTGGTCAGCTTCCACATACTATAATTCATTATAATAAAACTATATAGATCATATCATTATTGCACAAACATTAGCCATATCACTCTATATAGCAACCAGAATTTTTCAAGGACTATCGTTAGCAGCCTATAGAATCATAACGCCTATACTCATTAATTTACTTAATCATTCCCTGCTGTAACCCTAAACCTACATCTAACCCCTCTTTGGCATAAGTGTATCTAACCGAAAATCCATCTTAACTCACTTTTTCATATATATATATAATATAAGTTTTGTTTTTTCACATACACATTTACAGGGTATGCAAATCCATAAATACTAGAAATTGGCATTATAAGAATTATCCATTGCACTGATGGTTCTAAGTTTGGATGTTTTTAATTATTTTAGATGAGGCAATGTTGCTTTAATAAATGCACCAACTATAGAAATGAATTGCAGCCTCATATATGAATTGATCTATTACCGTTGCTAATAATTTATAAACATGAACACTTAATAAATAGTGTTGAGCTAACAGTTCGAGCATCGCTCGGGTCTCGCATCGAATTTTGGGGTGTCCGGGACTCGGACCCGAACCCGGACATTTTCAAAAAGTTCGGGTTCGGGTTCGCCGCTCGGCATGTATTTAGGCGCATTTTGAAAGGCTGCAAAGCAGCCAATCAACATGCATCATACTACTTTGCCCTAAGATGCCATCGCAGCCATGCCTACTATTGGCAAGGCTGTGATTGGCCGAGTGCAGCATGTGACTCAGCCTCTTTATAAGCTTGTGCGCACGTCGGGACGTGCTCACTCCCGATGTGAATAGAACAGGGATAGACGCAGCTGATGCTAGGGCGAGAATAGGCAGGGATAATTGAATAACTGGAAGCAAATTTCTCCTCCACCTGTGATTCATCTGAACAACTGCAGCTGAGCTGCTTTTTTGATAGGATTGGCTATTTTTAGAGTGGCCAGAGTGATTTTTCCATCCACATGTACCTGGCTGACCGCCGCCGCCATTTTGCGACTTGTAGTGCTGCAGCAGAAGCTGCCACAGTGTGCATTCCAAAGCTCCAAACAAGTCAGACATCTACACCTGGGATTCAGACCAATAGCGATTTAGCAGCACAGTCCAAGGCTATTTTTTTTAAAGGTTGTGCAGACCATTTTGTGGCACATGTTACTGGGCTGATAGGCGGCGGCCATCTTGGGACTAGTGCTGCAGCACAATCTCCTCCCACCGCCCATTAATCACTTGTAAAATAGTGGTCTTGTGCCATAGAAACTTCCTACATCAGGGACTTTGGGTGTGCTTGTGTCACCCCTACTTCAATACTCAGTCCACCTGTAATCCATACAGTCAAAAGACCTATGCTTTCATACATCTGGAATTAGCAAACTAATGTGCTAGGCTGGGAAACATATATGTACCCATACTAGAATCTGTCAAAGAAAGCGGTACTCACATATAACAGTCATTCCATCTGTAATCCATACAGTCAAAAGACTGAAAGTATTCCAGTGAGGGAATTTTTTTTATTTAAAAAGGCCAAGTTAGTTTATCTGATGCTCAATATACTAGATACAGTTAGGCTCATGCTTTCATACATCTGGAATTAGCAAACTAATGTGCTGGGGTTGGGAAAACATATATGTACCCATACTAGAATCTGTCAAAGAAAGCGGTACTTACATATAACAGTCATTCCATCTGTAATCCATACAGTCAAAAGACTGAAAGTATTCCAGTGAGGGAATTTTTTTATTTAAAAAGGCCAAGTTAGTTTATCTGACGCTCAATATACTAGATACAGTTAGGCCTGCATGCTTCATACATCTGGAATTAGCAAACTAATGTGCTGGGGTTGGGAAAACATATATGTACCCATACTAGAATCTGTCAAAGAAAGCGGTACTCACATATAACAAGTCATTCCATCTGTAATCCATACAGTCAAAAGACTGAAAGTATTCCAGTGAGGGAATTTTTTTTATTTAAAAAGGCCAAGTTAGTTTATCTGATGCTCAATATACTAGATACAGTTAGGCCTGATGCTTCATACATCTGGAATTAGCAAACTAATGTGCTGGGGTTGGGAAAACATATATGTACCCATACTAGAATCTGTCAAAGAAAGCGGTACTCACATATAACAGTCATTCCATCTGTAATCCATACAGTCAAAAGACTGAAAGTATTCCAGTGAGGGAATTTTTTTTTTATTTAAAAGGCCAAGTTAGTTTATCTGATGCTCAATATACTAGATACAGTTAGGCTCATGCTTCATACATCTGGAATTAGCAAACTAATGTGCTGGGGTTGGGAAAACATATATGTACCCATACTAGAATCTGTCAAAGAAAGCGGTACTCACATATAACAGTCATTCCATCTGTAATCCATACAGTCAAAAGACTGGAAAGTATTCCAGTGAGGGAATTTTTTTTTATTTAAAAAAGGCCAAGTTAGTTTATCTGATGCTCAATATACTAGATACAGTTAGGCCTCATGCTTTCATACATCTGGAATTAGCAAACTAATGTGCTGGGGTTGGGAAAACATATATGTACCCATACTAGAATCTGTCAAAGAAAGCGGTACTCACATATAACAGTCATTCCATCTGTAATCCATACAGTCAAAAGACTGAAAGTATTCCAGTGAGGGAATTTTTTTTATTTAAAAGGCCAAGTTAGTTTATCTCATGCTCAATATACTAGATACAGTTAGGCTCATGCTTCATACATCTGGAATTAGCAAACTAATGTGCTGGGGTTGGGAAAACATATATGTACCCATACTAGAATCTGTCAAAGAAAGCGGTACTCACATATAACAAGTCATTCCATCTGTAATCCATACAGTCAAAAGACTGAAAGTATTCCAGTGAGGGAATTTTTTTTATTTAAAAAGGCCAAGTTAGTTTATCTGGCGCTCAATATACTAGATACAGTTAGGCCTATGCTTCATACATCTGGAATTAGCAAACTAATGTGCTGGGGTTGGGAAAACATATATGTACCCATACTAGAATCTGTCAAAGAAAGCGGTACTCACATATAACAAGTCATTCCATCTGTAATCCATACAGTCAAAAGACTGAAAGTATTCCAGTGAGGGAATTTTTTTATTTAAAAAAGGCCAAGTTAGTTTATCTCATGCTCAATATACTAGATACAGTTAGGCCTCATGCTTCATACATCTGGAATTAGCAAACTAATGTGCTGGGGTTGGGAAAACATATATGTACCCATACTAGAATCTGTCAAAGAAAGCGGTACTCACATATAACAGTCATTCCATCTGTAATCCATACAGTCAAAAGACTGAAAGTATTCCAGTGAGGGAATTTTTTTTATTTAAAAAGGCCAAGTTAGTTTATCTGATGCTCAATATACTAGATACAGTTAGGCTCATGCTTTCATACATCTGGAATTAGCAAATTAATGTGCTGGGGTTGGGAAAACATATATGTACCCATACTAGAATCTGTCAAAGAAAGCGGTACTCACATATAACAAGTCATTCCATCTGTAATCCATACAGTCAAAAGACTGAAAGTATTCCAGTGAGGGAATTTTTTTTTATTTAAAAAGGCCAAGTTAGTTTATCTGGCGTTCAATATACTAGATACAGTTAGGCTCATGCTTCATACATCTGGAATTAGCAAATTAATGTGCTGGGGTTGGGAAAACATATATGTACCCATACTAGAATCTGTCAAAGAAAGCGGTACTCACATATAACAGTCATTCCATCTGTAATCCATACAGTCAAAAGACTGAAAGTATTCCAGTGAGGGAATTTTTTTATTTAAAAAAGGCCAAGTTAGTTTATCTGGCGCTCAATATACTAGATACAGTTAGGCCTGCGTTTCATACATCTGGAATTAGCAAACTAATGTGCTGGGGTTGGGAAAACATATATGTACCCATACTAGAATCTGTCAAAGAAAGCGGTACTCACATATAACAGTCATTCCATCTGTAATCCATACAGTCAAAAGACTGAAAGTATTCCAGTGAGGGAATTTTTTTTATTTAAAAGGCCAAGTTAGTTTATCTGGCGCTCAATATACTAGATACAGTTAGGCCTGCGTTTCATACATCTGGAATTAGCAAACTAATGTGCTGGGGTTGGGAAAACATATATGTACCCATACTAGAATCTGTCAAAGAAAGCGGTACTCACATATAACAAAGTCATTCCATCTGTAATCCATACAGTCAAAAGACTGAAAGTATTCCAGTGAGGGAATTTTTTTTATTTAAAAAGGCCAAGTTAGTTTATCTGATGCTCAATATACTAGATACAGTTAGGCCTATGCTTCATACATCTGGAATTAGCAAACTAATGTGCTGGGGTTGGGAAAACATATATGTACCCATACTAGAATCTGTCAAAGAAAGCGGTACTCACATATAACAGTCATTCCATCTGTAATCCATACAGTCAAAAGACTGAAAGTATTCCAGTGAGGGAATTTTTTTTATTTAAAAAGGCCAAGTTAGTTTATCTGATGCTCAATATACTAGATACAGTTAGGCCTCATGCTTCATACATCTGGAATTAGCAAACTAATGTGCTGGGGTTGGGAAAACATATATGTACCCATACTAGAATCTGTCAAAGAAAGCGGTACTCACATATAACAGTCATTCCATCTGTAATCCATACAGTCAAAAGACTGAAAGTATTCCAGTGAGGGAATTTTTTTTTATTTAAAAAGGCCAAGTTAGTTTATCTGATGCTCAATATACTAGATACAGTTAGGCCTATGCGTTCATACATCTGGAATTAGCAAATTAATGTGCTGGGGTTGGGAAAACATATATGTACCCATACTAGAATCTGTCAAAGAAAGCGGTACTCACATATAACAGTCATTCCATCTGTAATCCATACAGTCAAAAGACTGAAAGTATTCCAGTGAGGGAATTTTTTTATTTAAAAAGGCCAAGTTAGTTTATCTGACGCTCAATATACTAGATACAGTTAGGCCTCATGCTTCATACATCTGGAATTAGCAAACTAATGTGCTGGGGTTGGGAAAACATATATGTACCCATACTAGAATCTGTCAAAGAAAGCGGTACTCACATATAACAGTCATTCCATCTGTAATCCATACAGTCAAAAGACTGAAAGTATTCCAGTGAGGGAATTTTTTTATTTAAAAAAGGCCAAGTTAGTTTATCTGATGCTCAATATACTAGATACAGTTAGGCTCATGCTTCATACATCTGGAATTAGCAAACTAATGTGCTGGGGTTGGGAAAACATATATGTACCCATACTAGAATCTGTCAAAGAAAGCGGTACTCACATATAACAAGTCATTCCATCTGTAATCCATACAGTCAAAAGACTGAAAGTATTCCAGTGAGGGAATTTTTTTATTTAAAAAAGGCCAAGTTAGTTTATCTGGCGCTCAATATACTAGATACAGTTAGGCTCATGCTTCATACATCTGGAATTAGCAAACTAATGTGCTGGGGTTGGGAAAACATATATGTACCCATACTAGAATCTGTCAAAGAAAGCGGTACTCACATATAACAGTCATTCCATCTGTAATCCATACAGTCAAAAGACTGAAAGTATTCCAGTGAGGGAATTTTTTTATTTAAAAAGGCCAAGTTAGTTTATCTGGCGTTCAATATACTAGATACAGTTAGGCCTGCATGTTTCATACATCTGGAATTAGCAAACTAATGTGCTGGGGTTGGGAAAACATATATGTACCCATACTAGAATCTGTCAAAGAAAGCGGTACTCACATATAACAGTCATTCCATCTGTAATCCATACAGTCAAAAGACTGAAAGTATTCCAGTGAGGGAATTTTTTTTATTTAAAAAGGCCAAGTTAGTTTATCTGGCGCTCAATATACTAGATACAGTTAGGCTCATGCTTTCATACATCTGGAATTAGCAAACTAATGTGCTGGGGTTGGGAAAACATATATGTACCCATACTAGAATCTGTCAAAGAAAGCGGTACTCACATATAACAGTCATTCCATCTGTAATCCATACAGTCAAAAGACTGAAAGTATTCCAGTGAGGGAATTTTTTTATTTAAAAAGGCCAAGTTAGTTTATCTGGCTGCTCAATATACTAGATACAGTTAGGCCTGCGTTTCATACATCTGGAATTAGCAAACTAATGTGCTGGGGTTGGGAAAACATATATGTACCCATACTAGAATCTGTCAAAGAAAGCGGTACTCACATATAACAGTCATTCCATCTGTAATCCATACAGTCAAAAGACTGAAAGTATTCCAGTGAGGGAATTTTTTTTATTTAAAAAGGCCAAGTTAGTTTATCTGATGCTCAATATACTAGATACAGTTAGGCCTCATGCTTCATACATCTGGAATTAGCAAACTAATGTGCTGGGGTTGGGAAAACATATATGTACCCATACTAGAATCTGTCAAAGAAAGCGGTACTCACATATAACAGTCATTCCATCTGTAATCCATACAGTCAAAAGACTGAAAGTATTCCAGTGAGGGAATTTTTTTATTTAAAAAGGCCAAGTTAGTTTATCTGGCGCTCAATATACTAGATACAGTTAGGCCTCATGCTTTCATACATCTGGAATTAGCAAACTAATGTGCTGGGGTTGGGAAAACATATATGTACCCATACTAGAATCTGTCAAAGAAAGCGGTACTCACATATAACAAGTCATTCCATCTGTAATCCATACAGTCAAAAGACTGAAAGTATTCCAGTGAGGGAATTTTTTTATTTAAAAAAGGCCAAGTTAGTTTATCTGATGCTCAATATACTAGATACAGTTAGGCCTCATGCTTTCATACATCTGGAATTAGCAAACTAATGTGCTGGGGTTGGGAAACATATATGTACCCATACTAGAATCTGTCAAAGAAAGCGGTACTCACATATAACAAGTCATTCCATCTGTAATCCATACAGTCAAAAGACTGAAAGTATTCCAGTGAGGGAATTTTTTTATTTAAAAAAGGCCAAGTTAGTTTATCTGGCGCTCAATATACTAGATACAGTTAGGCCTATGCTTTCATACATCTGGAATTAGCAAACTAATGTGCTGGGGTTGGGAAAACATATATGTACCCATACTAGAATCTGTCAAAGAAAGCGGTACTCACATATAACAGTCATTCCATCTGTAATCCATACAGTCAAAAGACTGAAAGTATTCCAGTGAGGGAATTTTTTTATTTAAAAAGGCCAAGTTAGTTTATCTGATGCTCAATATACTAGATACAGTTAGGCCTGCGTTTCATACATCTGGAATTAGCAAACTAATGTGCTGGGGTTGGGAAAACATATATGTACCCATACTAGAATCTGTCAAAGAAAGCGGTACTCACATATAACAGTCATTCCATCTGTAATCCATACAGTCAAAAGACTGAAAGTATTCCAGTGAGGGAATTTTTTTATTTAAAAAGGCCAAGTTAGTTTATCTGGCGCTCAATATACTAGATACAGTTAGGCCTATGCTTTCATACATCTGGAATTAGCAAACTAATGTGCTGGGGTTGGGAAAACATATATGTACCCATACTAGAATCTGTCAAAGAAAGCGGTACTCACATATAACAGTCATTCCATCTGTAATCCATACAGTCAAAAGACTGAAAGTATTCCAGTGAGGGAATTTTTTTATTTAAAAAGGCCAAGTTAGTTTATCTGATGCTCAATATACTAGATACAGTTAGGCCTCATGCTTTCATACATCTGGAATTAGCAAACTAATGTGCTGGGGTTGGGAAAACATATATGTACCCATACTAGAATCTGTCAAAGAAAGCGGTACTCACATATAACAGTCATTCCATCTGTAATCCATACAGTCAAAAGACTGAAAGTATTCCAGTGAGGGAATTTTTTTTATTTAAAAAAGGCCAAGTTAGTTTATCTGGCGCTCAATATACTAGATACAGTTAGGCTCATGCTTTCATACATCTGGAATTAGCAAACTAATGTGCTGGGGTTGGGAAAACATATATGTACCCATACTAGAATCTGTCAAAGAAAGCGGTACTCACATATAACAGTCATTCCATCTGTAATCCATACAGTCAAAAGACTGAAAGTATTCCAGTGAGGGAATTTTTTTTATTTAAAAAGGCCAAGTTAGTTTATCTGGCGCTCAATATACTAGATACAGTTAGGCCTATGCTTTCATACATCTGGAATTAGCAAACTAATGTGCTGGGGTTGGGAAAACATATATGTACCCATACTAGAATCTGTCAAAGAAAGCGGTACTCACATATAACAGTCATTCCATCTGTAATCCATACAGTCAAAAGACTGAAAGTATTCCAGTGAGGGAATTTTTTTATTTAAAAAGGCCAAGTTAGTTTATCTGGCGCTCAATATACTAGATACAGTTAGGCTCATGCTTCATACATCTGGAATTAGCAAACTAATGTGCTGGGGTTGGGAAAACATATATGTACCCATACTAGAATCTGTCAAAGAAAGCGGTACTCACATATAACAGTCATTCCATCTGTAATCCATACAGTCAAAAGACTGAAAGTATTCCAGTGAGGGAATTTTTTTTATTTAAAAAGGCCAAGTTAGTTTATCTGGCGCTCAATATACTAGATACAGTTAGGCCTATGCTTTCATACATCTGGAATTAGCAAACTAATGTGCTGGGGTTGGGAAAACATATATGTACCCATACTAGAATCTGTCAAAGAAAGCGGTACTCACATATAACAGTCATTCCATCTGTAATCCATACAGTCAAAAGACTGAAAGTATTCCAGTGAGGGAATTTTTTTTATTTAAAAAGGCCAAGTTAGTTTATCTGGCGCTCAATATACTAGATACAGTTAGGCTCATGCTTTCATACATCTGGAATTAGCAAACTAATGTGCTGGGGTTGGGAAAACATATATGTACCCATACTAGAATCTGTCAAAGAAAGCGGTACTCACATATAACAGTCATTCCATCTGTAATCCATACAGTCAAAAGACTGAAAGTATTCCAGTGAGGGAATTTTTTTATTTAAAAAGGCCAAGTTAGTTTATCTGGCGCTCAATATACTAGATACAGTTAGGCCTCATGTTTCATACATCTGGAATTAGCAAACTAATGTGCTGGGGTTGGGAAAACATATATGTACCCATACTAGAATCTGTCAAAGAAAGCGGTACTCACATATAACAGTCATTCCATCTGTAATCCATACAGTCAAAAGACTGAAAGTATTCCAGTGAGGGAATTTTTTTTATTTAAAAAAGGCCAAGTTAGTTTATCTGGCGCTCAATATACTAGATACAGTTAGGCCTCATGCTTTCATACATCTGGAATTAGCAAACTAATGTGCTGGGGTTGGGAAAACATATATGTACCCATACTAGAATCTGTCAAAGAAAGCGGTACTCACATATAACAGTCATTCCATCTGTAATCCATACAGTCAAAAGACTGAAAGTATTCCAGTGAGGGGATTTTGCTTATAAAAATAATATATTTCATTGTGGTGCGAGTTGAATCGCAACAATGAAGAAAAATACTATTAAGGGACGAGGACGCGGTCGTGGTGGTGTCCGTGGAGCCTCTGTTGCTGGTAGAGGACGTGGCCGCTCGGCCCCAGGCGCACACAGTAGGGAACGAACTCCTCAACTAGCCGGCAGAATGTACCGCAATATCTCGTGGGGCCCAATGCCGCTCTTAGGATGGTAAGGCCTGAGCAGGTACAGGCATTAATCGATTGGGTGGCCGACAGTGCTTCCAGCACGTTCACCACATGGTCTTCCACCCAGTCTTCTGCGGAAAGCGCACAGGTGGCACCTGAAAACCAAGCCCATCAGTCTGTCACATCACCCCCAAGCATATCAGGGAAACGGTCTGAGCCACAAGTTATGCAGCAGTCTCTTCTTCTGTTTGAAGACTCTGCTTCCAGGGTTTCCCAGGGGCGTCCACCTAGCCCTTCCCCAGTGGAGGAAGACATACCATGCACTGACGCACAACCACTTATGTCTCCAGATGAAGAGGACATGGGAATACCACCACAGCAGAGTCACCGCACGTCTCTGATGATGACGAAACACAGGTGCCCACTGCCGCGTCTTTTGCAGTGTGCAGACTGAACAGGAGGAGGTCAGGGAGGGAGACTGGGTGGAAGACGATGCAGAGGACGATGAGGTCTTAGACCCCACATGGACTGAAGGTCGTGGCGATGACTTTCACAGTTCAGAGGAAGAGGTAGTGGTGAGACCGAGACAACAGCGAAGCCAAAGAGGGAGCAGGGGGCCAAGCAGACGAGCCGCCGCCCCAGAGTTCGCCTGCTACTGGACATCGCCAACAGGGACCCAGCCCCACAAAGGCAGCTTCAAAGAGTTCCCTGGCATGGCACTTCTTTAAACAATGTCCTACCGACAAGACCCGAGTGACTTGCACGCTCTGCCATCAGAGCCTGAGGCGAGGCATTAACGTTCTGAACCTCAGCACAACCTGCATGACCAGGCATCTACATGCAAAGCATGAACTGCAGTGGGGTACACACCTTAAAAACCAGGCACTCGCTGAGGCTCCCCTGCTCCCTCTACCGCTGCTGCCTCGGCTTCCGCCTCGAGAGGAATGTTGCCACCTGCCGAGCAGCAAACAGAGGATGTGCCACCGACACCACCACCACCGCCACCGTCAACTAGCGCCTCCACTATATCACACAGCAGCGCTCAGCTCTCAATATCTCAAACCTTAGAGAGGAAGCGCAAATTCCCCGAGTCACCCTCGAGCCTCTTGGCCTGAACGCCAGCATTTCTAAACTGCTGGCCTTTGAAATGCTGTCATTCCGGCTGGTGGACACAGACAGCTTCAAACAGCTGATGGCCATGGCTGTCCCGCAGTATGTGGTTCCCAGCCGCCACTACTTCTCCAAGACAGCCGTGCCTTCCCTGCACATGCAAGTGTCCGATAAAATCAAGTGTGCACTGCGCAACGCCATTTGTGGCAAGGTCCACCTAACCACAGATACGTGGACCAGTAAGCACGGCCAGGGACGCTATATCTCACTAACTGCACACTGATGAATGTAGTGGCGGCTGGGCCCCCGGCGGACAGTTCCTTGGCGCACGTCCTTCCGCCCCTAGGATCGCAGGGCATCATTCTCTGCCTCCTGTAGCCTCCTCCTCCTACTCGGCTTCCTCCTCCACTGCTTCCACCAGCTCATCCGGTCAGCCACACACCTTCACCACCAACTTCAGCACAGCCCGGGTAAACGTCAGCAGGCCATTCTGAAACTCATATGTTTGGGGGACAGGCCCCACACCGCGCAAAGGAGTTGTGGCGGGGTATTGAACAACAGACCGACGAGTGGTTTCTGCCGGTGGGCCTCAAGCCAGGCCTGGTGGTATGCGATAATGGGCGAAATCTCGTGGCAGCTCTGGGACTAGCCGGTTTGACGCACATCCCTTGCCTGGCGCATGTGCTGAACTTGGTGGTGCAGAGGTTCATTCACCACTACCCCAACATGTCAGAGCTGCTGCATAAAGTGCGGGCCGCCTGTGCGCGCTCCGCCGCTCACATCCTGCCGCTGCTCGCCTGTCTGCGCTACAGCGGAACTTCGGCCTTCCCGCCACCGCCTCATATGCGACGTGCCCACCCGGTGGAACTCCACCTTGCACATGCTGGAGAGACTGTGCGAGCAGCAGCAGGCCATAGTGGAGTTTCAGCTGCAGCACGCTCGCGGCCAGTCGTACTCGCCGAACAGCACCACTTCACCACCAATGATTGGGCCTCCATGCGAGACCTGTGTGCCCTGCTGCGCTGTTTCGAGTACTCCACCAACATGGCCAGTGGCGATGACACTGTTATCAGCGTTACAATACCACTTCTATGTCTCCTTGAGAAAACACTTAGGGCAATGATGTTAGAGGAGGTGGCCCAGGTGGAGGAGGAGGAGGAGGAGGATGAGGGCTCGCTTCTAACACTTTCGGGCCAGTCTGTTCGAATTGGCTCAGAGGGAGGTTTGTTTAAGCAGCAGAGGACAGGTTCACAAGTCGCCAGCCAAGGCACTGTACTGGAGGACGAGGAGGATGAGGAGGAGGAGGTGGAGGGGGACGAGGATGACGCAAGTTCACAGCGGGGTGGCAGCCCAGGCCCATCACTGGTGCGTGGCTGGGGGATACGGTGGACGATGACGATACGCTCCCACAGAGGACAGCTTGTCCTTACCCATGGGTAGCCTGGCCCACATGAGCGAATATATGCTCCAATGCCTGCGCAACGACAGCAGAGTTGCCCACGCTTTAACGTGTGCAGACTACTGGGTGGCCACCCTGCTGGATCCCCGGTATAAAGACAATGTGCCCACTTTAATTCCTGAACTGAGCGCGACCGTAAGATGCGCGAGTACAAGCGCACGCTGATAGAGGCGCTCTTGAGAGCATTCCCACATGTCACAGGGGAACAGGTGGAAGGTGAAGGCAGAGGAGTGGCAAGAGGTCGCCAACGCAGCTGTGTCACGGCCAGCTCATCTGAGGGCAGGGTTAGCATGGCAGAAATGTGGAAAAGTTTTGTCTCCACGCCACAGCTATCTGCACCGACACCTGATACGGAACGTGTTAGCAGGAGGCAGCATTTCACTAACATGGTTGAACAGTATGTCTGCACACCCTCCACATCCTGACGGATGGTTCGGCCCCATTCAACTACTGGGTTTCGAAATTGTCCACGTGGCCAGAGTTAGCATGTTATGCCTTGGAGGTGCTTTCCTGCCCGGCGGCCAGCGCTTTATCTGAACGCGTATTCAGCACGGCAGGGGCGCCATTACTGACAAGCGCAGCCGCCTGTCCACAGCCAACGTGGACAAGCTGACCTTCATAAAGATGAACCAGGCATGGATCCCACAGGACCTGTCCCTCCCTTGTGCAGAGTAGTCCTTATTAACTGCCTAAAACATGTCTTGTTGTGCTACGGGCCACTTCTTTATTTGATACAAATTTTATGAAACCCACAGTTGAATGAAACTCTTCTCTGTCTGGGCGCCGGGCCTAACCAGATGAAAGTGGCCGGTTAAACTAACGGGTGACATGAAGCCATAACCTCTGCCATGCTACCTCTGTCTTCTGTCTGGGTGCTGAGGCCTAAGTCAAATAAAGCGGTCTTCTGCTGTGCTGGGGGATATGAAGCTAATCTCTGACCTCTCTCCTCTGTCTGGGTCCAAAGGCCTAAATCACTGAAAGAGGCCTTCTCCTGTGGTGTGTGATATGATGCCAGAATATGTGCTGTGGGGCCTCTCTCCTCTTCCTGGGTGCAGGGGTCAAATAAACTAAATTGTGGCCTACTCCTGTGGTGGTTGATATGATGCCTGATTCTCTGATGTGGAACCTCTCTCCTCTGTTTGGGTGAAGGGGTCAAAGTAACTAAATGGTGGCTTCTCCTGTGGTGGCTGATATGATGCCAGAATATGTGCTGTGGGGCCTCTCTCCTCTTCCTGGGTGCAGGGGTCAAAGTAACTAGTGATGAGCGGCAGGTGCCATATTCGATTTCGACGAAATTCGCGAATATTCGAATGAATATTCGTTTCATATTCGTCGAAATCGAATATTCGTCATTTTTTCTAGTTATCGCGATTAACATGCGATTTAAATAATCGCATATTGCGATTTGTACTTAAGGCTACTTTCCTATTGGTTTCATATCTAGAATTAGCGAGGATGACGAATATGACGAATGTATTCGTCTATTCTCAAAATCGAAGATAACTAGTATTCTACATCTCGTTTTAGCTACCTATTCGTCAACCTCGCTAACTCTAGCAATCAAATAGGAAGGTTGACTATAGAGACAGCTGTAGCTTACTCGCTATGCTTATTTTTTTTTTTAATAAATAGAATAATTATAATAATTATATCAAGTAATATAATTATTCTATTAAAAAAAAAAAAATCGCATAGCGAATTTAACACAGCTGTCTCTATAGTCAACCTTCCTATTTGATTGCTAGAATTAGCGAGGTTGACGAATAGGTTGCTAAAACGAAGATGTAGAATACTGCTATCTTCGTTTTGAGGAATATGACGAATACATTCGTCATATTCGCTATTCGCTAATTCTACCAAGCCAACCATAACTTCTGTGTCATGGAGCGTCCCCATCACCATGGGAACGTCTCCATATACTAAAATGTACTGTCGGATTTGAGGAATTACGTTGAAATCGCAATGCGATTAATTCAAGTTATATTAATCGCATTGCGATTTCAACTTAGAGCTGGGTTTATAATGGGTCAGCTTGCTAGAATGAACGGTTAACGAATATGGAATATAGCAGCACTGCTAAGTTGAATTCGCAATGCGATTAATTTAACTTGAAGTAATCGCATTGCGATTTCAACTTAGCACTGCTTTCTTACATAGGCTAGAATTAACGAATATGGAATATAGCACTAGCAGTGCCAAGTTGAAATCGCAATGCGATTACTTCAAGTTAAATTAATCGCATTGCGAATTCAACTTAGCAGTGCTGCTATATTCCAAATTGCTAACTTCGCTCATTCTAGCAAGCTGACCCATTATAAACTCAGCTCTAAGTTAAAATCGCAATGCGATTAATATAACTTGAATTAATCGCATTGCGATTTCAACGTAATTCCTCAAACCGACAGTACATTTTAGTATATGTAGATTCTCCCATGGATGGGGACGCTCCATGAGCACGGAAGTCGGCAGAAGCGGCAATGGGCACTGACTAGAGCAGCCAGGAAGCCAGGAATCCTCAGGACAGGTAAGAACTACTGTTGGGAAGAGGGAAAGAAAAAATATAACTAAAAAAAAAAAAAAAAAAACGAATATTCGAAATAGCGAATTTATAGCGCTATATTCGAAATATTCGCGAATTAGCGAAGTGCCGATATTCGCTAAAAAAATTCGCTTTTCGAATATTCGCGCTCAACACTAAAAGTAACTCAATGGTGGCTTCTCCTGTGGTGGCTGATATGATGCCAGAATATGTGCTGTGGTGCCTCTCTCCTCTGTCTGGGTCCAAAGGCCTAAATCACTGAAAGAGGCCTTCTCCTGTGGTGTGTGATATGATGCCTGAATATGTGCTGTGGTGCCTCTCTCCTCTTCCTGGGTGCGGGGGTCAAAGTAACTCAATGGTGGCTTCTCCTGTGGTGGCTGATATGATGCCAGAATATGTGCTGTGGGGCCTCTCTCCTCTTCCTGGGTGCAGGGGTCAAAGTAACTAAATGGTGGCTTCTCCTGTGGTGGTTGATATGATGCCTGATTCTCTGCTGTGAAACCTCTCTCCTCCATCTGGGTGTAGGGGTCAAAGTCTTTCAAAGTCGCCTTCTCCTGTGCTGATTGATATGAAGCTGATGGTTGTGCCATCTGACATGGTTGCCGGGGTCCCATTAAATTGGGGCCTACTCCTGTGGTGGGTGATCTAAATGCCTGATTCTCTGCTTTGAAACCTCTCTCCTCCGTCCGGGTGTAGGGGTCAAAGTCTGTCAAAGTCGCCTTCTCCTGTGCTGATTGATATAAAGCTTATGCTTGTGCCATCTGACATGGTTGCCGGGGTCTGATTCAATGGTGGCCTACTCCTGTGGTGGGTGATCTAAATGCCTGATTCTCTGCTGTGTAACCTCTCTCCTCCGTCTGGGTGTAGGGGTCAAAGTAACTAAATGGTGGCCTACTCCTGTGGTGGGTGATATGATGCCAGAATATGTGCTGTGGGGCCTCTCTCCTCTTCCTGGGTGCAGGGGTCAAAGTAACTCAATGGTGGCTTCTCCTGTGGTGGCTGATATGATGCCAGAATATGTGCTGTGGTGCCTCTCTCCTCTGTCTGGGTCCAAAGGCCTAAATCACTGAAAGAGGCCTTCTCCTGTGGTGTGTGATATGATGCCTGAATATGTGCTGTGGTGCCTCTCTCCTCTTCCTGGGTGCGGGGTCAAAGTAACTCAATGGTGGCTTCTCCTGTGGTGGCTGATATGATGCCAGAATATGTGCTGTGGTGCCTCTCTCCTCTGTCTGGGTCCAAAGGCCTAAATCACTGAAAGAGGCCTTCTCCTGTGGTGTGTGATATGATGCCTGAATATGTGCTGTGGTGCCTCTCTCCTCTTCCTGGGTGCGGGGTCAAAGTAACTCAATGGTGGCTTCTCCTGTGTTGGCTGATATGATGCCAGAATATGTGCTGTGGGGCCTCTCTCCTCTTCCTGGGTGCAGGGGTCAAAGTAACTAAATGGTGGCTTCTCCTGTGGTGGTTGATATGATGCCTGATTCTCTGCTGTGAAACCTCTCTCCTCCATCTGGGTGTAGGGGTCAAAGTCTTTCAAAGTCGCTTCTCCTGTGCTGATTGATATGAAGCTGATGGTTGTGCCATCTGACATGGTTGCCGGGGTCCCATTAAATTGGGGCCTACTCCTGTGGTGGGTGATCTAAATGCCTGATTCTCTGCTTTGAAACCTCTCTCTCCGTCCGGGTGTAGGGGTCAAAGTCTGTCAAAGTCGCCTTCTCCTGTGCTGATTGATATAAAGCTTATGCTTGTGCCATCTGACATGGTTGCCGGGGTCTGATTCAATGGTGGCCTACTCCTGTGGTGGGTGATCTAAATGCCTGATTCTCTGCTGTGTAACCTCTCTCCTCCGTCTGGGTGTAGGGGTCAAAGTAACTAAATGGTGGCCTACTTCTGTGGTGGGTGATATGATGCCAGAATATGTGCTGTGGGGCCTCTCTCCTCTTCCTGGGTGCAGGGGTCAAAGTAACTCAATGGTGGCTTCTCCTGTGGTGGCTGATATGATGCCAGAATATGTGCTGTGGGGCCTCTCTCCTCTTCCTGGGTGCAGGGGTCAAAGTAACTAAATGGTGGCTTCTCCTGTGGTGGCTGATATGATGCCAGAATATGTGCTGTGGGGCCTCTCTCCTCTTCCTGGGTGCAGGGGTCAAAGTAACTAAATGGTGGCTTCTCCTGTGGTGGTTGATATGATGCCTGATTCTCTGCTGTGAAACCTCTCTCCTCCATCTGGGTGTAGGGTCAAAGTCTTTCAAAGTCGCCTTCTCCTGTGCTGATTGATATAAAGCTGATGGTTGTGCCATCTGACATGGTTGCCAGGGTCTGATTCAATGGGGCCTACTCCTGTGGTGGGTGATCTAAATGCCTGATTCTCTGCTGTGAAACCTCTCTCCTCCGTCTGGGTGTAGGGGTCAAAGTCTTTCAAAGTCGCCTTCTCTGTGCTGATTGATATGTAGCTGATGGTTGTGCCATCTGACATGGTTGCCAGGGTCCCATTAAATTGGGGCCTACTCCTGTAGTGGGTGATCTAAATGCCTGATTCTCTGCTTTGAAACCTCTCTCCTCCGTCCGGGTGTAGGGGTCAAAGTCTTTCAAAGTCGCCTTCTCCTGTGCTGATTGATATAAAGCTGATGGTTGTGCCATCTGACATGGTTGCCAGGGTCTGATTCAATGGGGCCTACTCCTGTGGTGGGTGATCTAAATGCCTGATTCTCTGCTGTGAAACCTCTCTCCTCCGTCTGGGTGTAGGGGTCAAAGTCTTTCAAAGTCGCCTTCTCCTGTGCTGATTGATATGAAGCTTATGCTTGTGCCATCTGACATGGTTGCCGGGGTCTGATTCAATGGTGGCCTACTCCTGTGGTGGGTGATCTAAATGCCTGATTCTCTGCTGTGTAACCCTCTCCTCCGTCTGGGTGTAGGGGTCAAAGTAACTAAATGGTGGCCTACTCCTGTGGTGGGTGATATGATGCCAGAATATGTGCTGTGGGGCCTCTCTCCTCTTCCTGGGTGCAGGGGTCAAAGTAACTCAATGGTGGCTTCTCCTGTGGTGGCTGATATGATGCCAGAATATGTGCTGTGGGGCCTCTCTCCTCTTCCTGGGTGCAGGGGTCAAAGTAACTCAATGGTGGCTTCTCCTGTGGTGGCTGATATGATGCCAGAATATGTGCTGTGGTGCCTCTCTCTCTTCCTGGGTGCAGGGGTCAAAGTAACTAAATGGTGGCTTCTCCTGTGGTGGTTGATATGATGCCTGATTCTCTGCTGTGAAACCTCTCTCCTCCATCTGGGTGTAGGGGTCAAAGTCTTTCAAAGTCGCCTTCTCCTGTGCTGATTGATATAAAGCTGATGGTTGTGCCATCTGACATGGTTGCCAGGGTCTGATTCAATGGGGGCCTACTCCTGTGGTGGGTGATCTAAATGCCTGATTCTCTGCTGTGTAACCTCTCTCCTCCGTCTGGGTGTAGGGGTCAAAGTAACTAAATGGTGGCCTACTCCTGTGGTGGGTGATATGATGCCTGGTTCTCTGCTGTGGGACCTCTCTCCTTTGTCTGGGTGCTGTGGTCAAAATAATAGTAAGTGACCTTCTCCATTGGTGGGTGACTTGAAGCCTGATTCTGTGCTATGGGACCTCACTCCAATTAATATTGTTTAATTTTTATTTATTTTATGTTAACTCATCATTTCCCTATCTACATTTGTTTGCAGGGGATTTAACTACATTTTGCTGCCTTTTGCAGCCCTCTAGCCCTTTCCGGGTGTGTTTTACAGCCTTTTTAGTGCCCAAAAGTTCGGGTCCCCATTGACTTCTATGGGGTTCGGGTTCGGGATGAAGTTCGGGTCGAGTTCGGATCCCGAACCCGAACATTTTTCGAAAGTTCGGCCGAACTCGTCGAACCCGAACATCCAGGTGTTCGCTCAACTCTAGTTAGGACCACTCACGGGACAGCCTTGGCGTTGCGAGTGGCTTATTACCTTTTGATCAAAACGTACACTAATGTCCTCTTATAGCTTCTATCTTGGGCAGAGTTCTGGTTGCAGAGTGCTGTTGCATTTTTTTTTTGTTTGAATGTTCCAATTGTACCATCCCAACAATGACCTATACTATATTCATCTATAGCAATCATCTTTGATATCCTACTTTCACACACTTAACACTACCAGGTCATTTATTCCCCATTTATACACCCTCCCTACAAATCCAGCCATTTCCTGTCTGACACATGCCCTTATTATCACACACACACAAAATATTAAATCCTCTATTGTGAGTAAGTAGGCACCCATCGCAGAGTGCCTTTCTAATTAGAATTACCCCTTTGACAACGAGGAGGTACAGTGTCCCACTCTGTTTTAGGAGTGGGGCCCTGTATGTTTAAGAATATCATTATCTGCTGTATATCTATGAAGCTGCAAATTCCTATTAACAGGCTGGTAACCAACACTACACCTTAGTCACCACTAGATGGTGCTGGTAAATTCCCAAATAAAAGGGACAGGCTAAAACAGGAGAAAAGAAGTAGAAAGAGAGTAAGGAGAAGGAGTTGAAGAGTGTGTAGAGAACAAGAGGAGTTATGAGGGCAGTCAGACAAGTCCACAATGTTGCTACCACTTTAGCCCCTTGGCAATGGCCAGGCTGAAGGAGGTTGAAGGAGTAATCACCAGAAGCTACTTGGCACAGACCAGAGTAAATGTTGATATAGAGCAAGTCTAGTGGAGATAGCAGCAGTCTTAGCATATGCATCATTCACTGCCCCTACACTATGAAGGGGACCCTAAATTATGATATGGTGGATTTCTGAACCAGTGTACCATCCACTTTGAACTACTGGCCCATCAGATTCCTACTGACCAGTCCAAGATTGTCTTTCTGATATTGCTCCTGTCCAGTGAAGGTCTCTCCTGTGCCACTCCGCATTGGGAACATAGTAACCTCCAACCAGCAATCTCCAGGAGTTCCTGGCTAAGTTCTAAGGTCTTTGAGGAACCAGGTCATACCACCTTGGCTTCCTGCTCCCTCCTGCATCACCACCAGGTCAACCTTATGGTCAGGCAGTATGCCATACAATTTTGGCCTTGGCTTTTAAACTGTCATGGAACAACAAGGCCCTGGTGGCAGCTTCTGAGGAGGCTGTCAGGTCACATAAAGTATGAACTGGCATATCGTGATGTTCCATCTACCATGGATGAACTGATTTCCTTGGCTATTGTACTGAGCTTCATTTTAGAAAGCGCCTCAAGGAGTTTGCAGGTGAAAGGAGAGTTCCTAGACTGGCATCAACTTTTCAGAGGCCCATATGTCCATCGTCTGCATCTCCCGATCCAGAGCCAATGCAACCGGACAAGGTCAGATTGTCAGAGAAGAAGTGTCTGCATGGACACAGTAAGGTCTTACTTATGCATGTATTGCTGATCCAGTGGACACCATGTGCATACCTGTGCTCTCAAGGCAAGAAACTCTAGAGCCTATGGTCAGTTGGAGAGACAACACTGGGTAAAGTTTTCTCTAATATACACTCATACAATATCTCTCCATTGTTGAATGTTCCAATTGTACCATCCCAACAATGACCTATACTATATTCATCTATAGCAATCATCTTTGATATCCTACTTTCACACACTTAACACTACCAGGTCATTTATTCCCCATTTATACACCCTCCCTACAAATCCAGCCATTTCCTGTCTGACACATGCCCTTATTATCACACACACACAAAATATTAAATCCTCTATTGTGAGTAAGTAGGCACCCATCGCAGAGTGCCTTTCTAATTAGAATTACCCTTTGACAACGAGGAGGTACAGTGTCCCACTCTGTTTTAGGAGTGGGGCCCTGTATGTTTAAGAATATCATTATCTGCTGTATATCTATGAAGCTGCAAATTCCTATTAACAGGCTGGTAACCAACACTACACCTTAGTCACCACTAGATGGTGCTGGTAAATTCCCAAATAAAAGGGACAGGCTAAAACAGGAGAAAAGAAGTAGAAAGAGAGTAAGGAGAAGGAGTTGAAGAGTGTGTAGAGAACAAGAGGAGTTATGAGGGCAGTCAGACAAGTCCACAATGTTGCTACCACTTTAGCCCCCTTGGCAATGGCCAGGCTGAAGGAGGTTGAAGGAGTAATCACCAGAAGCTACTTGGCACAGACCAGAGTAAATGTTGATATAGAGCAAGTCTAGTGGAGATAGCAGCAGTCTTAGCATATGCATCATTCACTGCCCCTACACTATGAAGGGGACCCTAAATTATGATATGGTGGATTTCTGAACCAGTGTACCATCCACTTTGAACTACTGGCCCATCAGATTCCTACTGACCAGTCCAAGATTGTCTTTCTGATATTGCTCCTGTCCAGTGAAGGTCTCTCCTGTGCCACTCCGCATTGGGAACATAGTAACCCTCCAACCAGCAATCTCCAGGAGTTCCTGGCTAAGTTCTAAGGTCTTTGAGGAACCAGGTCATACCACCTTGGCTTCCTGCTCCCTCCTGCATCACCACCAGGTCAACCTTATGGTCAGGCAGTATGCCATACAATTTTGGCCTTGGCTTTTAAACTGTCATGGAACAACAAGGCCCTGGTGGCAGCTTTCTGAGAGGCTGTCAGGTCACATAAAGTATGAACTGGCATATCGTGATGTTCCATCTACCATGGATGAACTGATTTCCTTGGCTATTGTACTGAGCTTCATTTTAGAAAGCGCCTCAAGGAGTTTGCAGGTGAAAGGAGAGTTCCTAGACTGGCATCAACTTTTCAGAGGCCCATATGTCCATCGTCTGCATCTCCCGATCCAGAGCCAATGCAACCGGACAAGGTCAGATTGTCAGAGAAGAAGTGTCTGCATGGACACAGTAAGGTCTTACTTATGCATGTATTGCTGATCCAGTGGACACCATGTGCATACCTGTGCTCTCAAGGCAAGAAACTCTAGAGCCTATGGTCAGTTGGAGAGACAACACTGGGTAAAGTTTTCTCCTAATATACACTCATACAATATCTCTCCATTGTTGAATGTTCCAATTGTACCATCCCAACAATGACCTGTATTATATTCACCTAGGCTTGAATATACCACCAGGCTATATTCAAGCCTGGTGGTTATTGTTCTTTGCACCCTTCAATTTCATTCTACATTTCAATCCAGCTGACAAGAATACCAAGGAGGATGCCCTTACTTGTTCCTTTGATCCTACTGATTGAACTGAGGAGTTTTAGCACATCATGGATCCTGTCTCTGTCGTCCCTGTGGTTCTAGTTCAGCTAAAGGACATCCCTCCTGGCAAAATGTTTGTCCCTATGTCCAAGAGGAAACAGATCCTGGTCTCTGGGCATCACTCCAAAGTCATCAGTCATCCTGGTCCCCACAAGACAGTAACCCTGATAACTCAAAATTAATGATAGCCTATCATTTCTAAAGACGTTCAAGACTTTGTTTTTGCCTGTCCTACCTGTGTCCAGAACAAGTCTCTCAAATAAAAATCTGATGGTCTCCACCCCTTGCCAGTGTCAGTATCAACATGGATTTTATCACTGACCTGCCTTCTTCCTCTGAGTACACGTAATCTGGGTGGTAGCTTATCAGTAGGGATGAGCGAACTGGATAGTTCGGGTTCGTACCGAATTTTGGGGTGTTCGGGACACGGACACGGACCCGAACATTTTCAAAAAGTTCGGGTTCGGGTCCGTTGTTCGGCGATTTCTTCCTGCTTTCTAAAGGGCTGCACAGCAGCCAATCAGCTAGCGTTTTACTTCTTGTCCTAACAAGCCATAACAGCAATGCCTACTAATGGCATGACTGTGATTGGCCAAGTGCACCATGTGACACAGGCTCTATTTAAGCTGGAGTCATGTAGCGCCACACGTCACACTGCTCTGATTAGTGTAGGGAGAGGACGCAGCTTCTGTGAGGGCGAGATTAGGCAGGAAAAAGTCAGCAAAAACACCTAATGAAGTGATCGATCTACAGCTGTGAATCATTCAACTTCTGCTAGTTAATTGCTCACTGGTTTTTAGGCTGCACAGAGCGTTTTTCTGTCACTTTTTCTGGGGTGATCGGCGGCCATTTTGTGTCTTGTGGTGCACCAGCACAAGCTGCCACCAAGTCCATCAATCCATCAATACTAGATTTTTTATTTTTTTTGCTATATCCTACATCAGGGGCTTGGCTGTGCTTATTGTCACCCCTAGAAACTCAGGATAGAAATTTCTATATTTTATTAAGGGGTTAAATTCAATTGCCAAAATAGCAATCCCTTAAATCTGATGTTCCAGCTGTGGCTAGCCAAGTGTAATACTGTCTGCTGTCTGGCAAAGGATAAATTTTTTCTGTGCAGAAATTCAATTGCCAAAATAGCAATCCCCTAAATCTGGTGTTCCAGTTGTGGTTGGACAAATTTAATAGTGTCCGGCAAAGGATATATTTTTTCTGGGGTGAAATTCAATTACCAAAATAGCAATACCATAAATCAGTGTTTTCAGCTATAGCTGGCCAAGTTTAATAGTGTCCGTCACAGGATAGATTTTGTTCTGGGATGAAATTCAATTGCCAAAATAGCAATACACTGAATTTGGTGTTCCAGCTGTGACTGGACAATTTCCATAGTGTCTGTCAAAGGATATATTATTTTCTGGGGTAAAAGTCAGTAGCAAAAATAGAAATACAGTAAATCTGGTGTTCCAGCTGTTGCAGGCCTAGTTTAAATCTGTCCGTAAAAGGGTATATTTTTTTCTGGTGTGAAATTCAATTGCCAAAATAGCCATACCATAAATCAGTGGTTTCAGTTGTTGCTGACCAAGTTTAATAGTGTCCGTCACAGGAAAGATTTTGTTCTGGGGTGAAATTCAATTGACAAAATAGCAATACCATAAATCAGTGGTTTCAGCTGTGGCTGGCCAAGTTTAATAGTGTGCGTCACAGGATAGATTTTGTTCTGGGGTGAAATCTAATTGCAAAAATAGCAATACCCTGAATCTGGTGTTCCAGCTGTGACTGGACAATTTTCCTAGTGTCCGTCAAAGGATATATTCATTTCTGGGGTGAAAGTCAGAAGCAAAAATAGAAATACAGTAAATCTGGTGCTCCTGCTGTTGCAGGCCTAGTTTAAATCTGTCCGTAAAGGGGTATATTTTTTTCTGGTGTGAAATTTAATTGCCAAAATAGCAATACCATAAATCAGTGGTTTCAGTTGTTGCTGACCAAGTTTAATAGTGTCCGTCACAGGAAAGATTTTGTTCTGTGGTGAAATTCAATTGACAAAATAGTAATACCATAAATCAGTGGTTTCAGCTGTGGCTGGCCAAGTTTAATAGTGTCCGTCACAGGATAGATTTTGTTCTGGGGTGAAATTCAATTGCCAAAATAGCAATACACTGAATTTGGTGTTCCAGCTGTGACTGGAAAATTTCCATAGTGTCCATCAAAGGATATATTATTTTCTGGGGTGAAATTCAATTGCCAAAATAGCAATACCATAAATCAGTGGTTTCAGCAGTGGCTGGCCAAGTTTAATAGTGTCCGTCACAGGATAGATTTTGTTCTGGGGTGAAATTTAATTGCCAAAATAGCAATACCCTGAATCTGGTGTTCCAGCTGTGACTGGACAATTTTCCTAGTGTCTGTCAAAGGATATATTAATTTCTGGGGTGAAAGTCAGAAGCAAAAATAGAAATACAGTAAATCTGGTGCTCCTGCTGTTGCAGGCCTAGTTTAAATCTGTCCGTAAAGGGGTATATTTTTTTCTGGTGTGAAATTTAATTGCCAAAATAGCAATACCATAAATCAGTGGTTTCAGTTGTTGCTGACCAAGTTTAATAGTGTCCGTCACAGGAAAGATTTTGTTCTGTGGTGAAATTCAATTGACAAAATAGCAATACCATAAATCAGTGGTTTCAGCTGTGGCTGGCCAAGTTTAATAGTGTCCGTCACAGGATAGATTTTGTTCTGGGGTGAAATCTAATTGCAAAAATAGCAATACCCTGAATCTGGTGTTCCAGCTGTGACTGGACAATTTTCCTAGTGTCTGTCAAAGGATATATAAATTTCTGGGGTGAAAGTCAGAAGCAAAAATAGAAATACAGTAAATCTGGTGTTCCAGCTGTTGCAGACCTAGTTTAAATCTGTCCGTAAAAGGGTGTATTTTTTTCTGGGGTGAAATTTAATTGCTAAATTAGCAATACCCTGAATGTGGTGTTCCAGCTCTTGCAGGCCTAGATTAAATCTGTCCGTAAAAGGGTATATTTTTTTCTGGTGTGAAATTCAATTGCCAAAATAGCAATATCATAAATAAGTGGTTTATGCTGTGGCTGGCCAAGTTTAATAGTGTCCATCAGAGGAAAGATTTTGTTCTGGGGTTAAATTCAATTGCCAAAATTGCAGTACCATAAATCAGTGGCTTCCGCTGTGGCTGGCCAAGTTTAATAGTGTCTGTCACAGGATAGATTTTGTTCTGGGGTGAAATTCAATTGCCAAAATAGCAATACACTGAATCTGGTGATCCAGATGTTGCAGGCCTAGTTTAAACCTGTCCGTAAAAGGGTATATTTTTTTTTCTGGGGTGAAATTTTATAGCCAAAATAGCAATACCCTATATCTGGTGTTCCAAATGTTACAAGTCTAGTTTAAATCTGTCCGTAAAAGGGTATATTTTTTTTCTGGGGTGAAAATTTATAGCCAAAATAGCAATACCCGGAAACTGGTGTTCCAACTGTTGCAGGCCTAGTTTAAATCTGTTCGTAAAAGGGTATATTTTTTTCTGGTGTGAAATTCAATTGCTAAAATAGCAATACCATAAATCAGTGGTTTCAGCTGTGGCTGGCCAAGTTTAATCTTGTCCGTCACAGGAAAGATTTTGTTCTGGGGTGAAATTCAATTGCCAAAATAGCAGTACCATAAATCAGTCGTTTCAGCTGTGGCTGGACAAGTTTAATAGTGTCCGTCACAGGATAGATTTTGTTCTGGGGTGAAATTCAATTGCCAAAATAGCAATAACATAAACCAGTGGTTTCAGCTGTGGCTGGCCAAGTTTAATAATGTCCATCACAGGATAGATATTGTTCTGGGGTGAAATTTAATTGCCAAAATAGCAATACCCTGAATCTGGTGTTCCAACTGTTGCAGGCCTAGTTTAAATCTGTCCGTAAAAGGGTATATGTTTTTTTCTGGGGTGATTTTTTATTGCCAAAATAGCAATACACTGAATCTGGTGTTCCAGCTGTTGCAGGCCTAGTTTAAATCTGTCTGTAAAAGGGTATTTTTTTTTCTGGGGTGAAATTTAATTGCCAAAATAGCAATACACTGAATCTGGTGCTCCATCTGTTGCAGGTCTAGTTTAAATCTGTCCGTAAAAGGTTATATTTTTTTCTGGGGTGAAATTTTATTGCCAAAATAGCAATACCCTGAATCTGGTGTTCCAGCTGTTAGAGGCCTAGTTTAAATCTGTCCGTAAAAGGGTATATTTTTTTTTCTGGTGTGAAATTCAATTGCCAAAATAGCAATGCCATAAATCAGTAGTTTTAGCTGTGGCCGGCCAAGTTTAATAGTGTCCGTTACAGGATAGATTTTGTTCTGGGGTGAAATTCAATTGCCAAAATAGCAATACCATAAATCAGTGGTTTCAGCTGTAGCTGGCCAAGTTTAATAGTGTCCGTCACAGGAAAGATTTTGTTCTGGGGTGAAATTCAATTGCCAAAATAGCAATACCCTGAATCTGGTGTTCCAGCTGTGACTAGACAATTTTCCTAGTGTCCGTCACAGGAGATATTAATTTCTGGGGTGAAAGTCAGTAGCAAAAATAGAAATTCAGTAAATCTGGTGTTCCAGCTGTTGCAGGCCTAGTTTAAATCTTTCCTTAAAAGGGTATATTTTTTTATGGTGTGAAATTTATTGCCAAAATAGCAATACCCTGAATTTGGTGTTCCAGCTGTTGCAGGCCTAGTTTAAATATGTCCGTAAAAGGGTATATTTTTTTCTGGTGTGAAATTTAATTGCCAAAGTAGCAATATCATAAATTAGTGGTTTCAGCTGTGGCTGGCCAAGTTTAATAGTGTCCATCACAGGAAAGATTTTGTTCTGGGGTGAAATTCAATTGCCAAAATAGCAATACCCTGAATCTGGTGTTCCAGATGTTGCAGGCCTAGTTTAAATCTGTCCGCAAAAGGGTATATTTTTTTTCTGGGGTGATATTTTATTGCCAAAATAGCAATACCATAAATCAGTGGTTTCAGCTATGGCTGGCCAAGTTTTATAATGTCCGTCACAGGAAAGATTTTGTTCTGGGGCGAAATTCAATTGCCAAAATAGCAATACCATAAACCAGTGGTTTCAGCTGTTGCTGGCCAAGTTTAATAGTGTCCGTCACAGGATAGATATTGTTTTGGGGTGAAATTTAATTGCCAAAATGGCAATACCCTGAATCTGGGGTTCCAGCTGTTGCAGGCCTAATTTAAGTCTGTCTGTAAAAGGGTATATGTTTTTTTCTGGGGTGATATTTTATTGCCAATATAGCAATACTGTGAATCTGGTGTTCCAGCTGTTGCAGGCCTAGTTTAAATCTGTCCGTAAAAGGGTATATTTTTTTCTGGTGTGAAATTCAATTGCCAAAATAGCAATGCCATAAATCAGTAGTTTCAGCTGTGGCTGGCCAAGTTTAATAGTGTCCGTCACAGGAAAGATTTTGTTCTGGGGTGAAATTCAATTGCCAAAATAGCAATATCCTGAATCTGGTGTTCCAGCTGTTACTGGACAATTTCCCTAATGTCCGTCAAAGGATATATTATTATCTGGGGTGAAAGTCAGTAGCAAAAATAGAAATACAGTAAATCTGGTGTTCCAGCTGTTGCAGGCCTAGTTTAAATCTGTCCGTAAAAGGGTATATTTTTTCTGGTGTAAATTCAATTGCCAAAATAGCAATACCATAAATCAGTGGTTTCAGCTGTGGCTGGCCAAGTTTAATAGAGTCCGTCACTGGATAGATTTTGTTCTGGGGTGAAATTCAATTGCCAAAATAGCAATACACTGAATTTGGTGTTCCAGCTGTGACTGGACAATTTACCTAGTTTCAGTCTAAGGATATATTATTTTCTGGGGTGAAAGTCAGTAGCAAAAATAGAAATACAGTAAATCTGGTGTTCCAGCTGCTGCAGGCCAAGTTTAAATCTCTCCGTAAAAGGGTATATTTTTTTCTGGTGTGAAACTCCATTGCCAAAATAGCAATATCATAAATCAGTGGTTTCAGCTGTTCCTTGCAAAGTTTATTAGTGTCCGTCACAGGAAACATTTTGTTCTGGGGTGAAATTCATTTGACAAAATAGCAATACCATAAATCAGTGGTTTCAGCTGTGGCTGGCCAAGTTTAATAGTGTCCGTCACAGGATAGATTTTGTTCTGGGGTGAAATTTAATTGCCAAAATAGCAATACCCTGAATCTGGTGTTCCAGCTGTGACTGGACCATTTACCTAGTGTCCGTCAAAGGATATATTAATGTCTGGGGTGAAAGTCAGTAGCAAAAATAGAAATACAGTAAATCTGGTGTTCCAGCTGTTGCAGGCCTAGTTTAAATCTGTCCGTAAAAGGGTATATTTTTTTCTGGTGTGAAATTCAATTGCCAAAATAGCAATATCATAAATCAGTGGTTTCAGCTGTGGCTGGCCAAGTTTAATAGTGTCCGTCACAGGAAAGATTTTGTTCTGGGGTGAAATTCAATTGCAAAAATAGCATCACCATAAATCAGTGGTTTCAGCTGTGACTGGCCAAGTTTAATAGTGTCCGTCACAGGATAGATATTGTTCTGGGTGAAATTTAATTGCCAAAATAGCAATACCCTGAATCTGGTGTTCTAGATGTTGCAGACCTAGTTTAAATCTATCCGTAAATGGCTATATTTTTTTTCTGGGGTGACATTTTATTGCCAAAATAGCAATACCCTGAATCTGGTGTTACAGCTGTGACTAGACAATTTTCCTCGTGTCCGTCAACGGATACATTTTTTTCTGGGGTGAAAGTCAGTAGCAAAAATAGAAATACAGTAAATCTGGTGTTCCAGCTCTTGCAGGCCTAGTTTAAATCTGTCCGTAAAAGGGTATATATTTTCTTCTGGTGTGAAATTTAATTGCCAAAATAGCAATGCCATAAATCAGTGGTTTTAGCTGTGGCTGGCCAAGTTTAATAGTGTGTGTCACAGGGTATATTTTTATCTGGTGTAAAATTCAATTGCCAAAATAGCAATACCATAAATTAGTGGTTTCAGCAGTGGCTGGCCAAGTTTAATAGTGTCCGTCACAGGATAGATTTAGTTCTGTGGTGAAATTTAATTGCCAGAATAGCAATACCCTGAATCTGGTGTTCCAGCTGTGACTGGACAATTTCCCTAGTGTCCGTCAAAGGATATATTATTTTCTGGGGTGAAAGTCAGTAGCAAAAATAGAAATACAGTAAATCCGGTGTTCCAGCTGTTGCAGGCCTAGTTTAAATCTGTCCGTAAAAGGGTATATTTTTTTCTGGTGTGAAATTCAATTGTCAAAATAGCAATACCATAAATCAGTGGTTTCAGCTGTGGCTGGCCAAGTTTAATAGTGTCCGTCACAGGAAAGATTTTATTCTGGGGTGAAATTCAATTGCCAAAATAGCAATACCATAAATCAGTGGTTTCAGCTGTGGCTTGTTAAGTTTAATAGTGTCCGTCACAGGAAAGATTTTGTTCTGGGATGAAATTTAATTGCCAAAATAGCAATACACTGAATCTGGTGTTCCAGCTGTGACTGGACAATTTGCCTAGTGTCCGTCAAAGGATATATTCATTTCTGGGGTGAAAGTCAGTAGCAAAAATATAAATACAGTAAATCTGGTGTTCCAGCTGTTGCAGGCCTAGTTTAAATCTGTCCGTAAAAGGGTATATTTTTTTTCTGGGGTGAAATTTAATTGCAAAAATAGCAATACCCTGAATGTGGTGTTCCAGCTGTTGCAGGCCTAGTTTAAATCTGTCCGTAAAATGGTATATTTTTTCTGGTGTGAAATTCAATTGCCAAAATAGCAATACCATAAATCAGTGGTTTCAGCTGTCGCTGGCCAAGTTTAACAGTGTCCGTCACAGGAAAGATTTTGTTCTAGGGTGAAATTTAATTGCCAAAATAGAAATACCCTGAATCTGGTGTTCCTGCTGTCACTGGACAATTTGCCTAGTGTCCGTCAAAGGAAATATTAATTTCTGGGGTGAAAGTCAGTAGCAAAAATAGAAATACAGTAAATCTGGTGTTCCAGCTGTTGCAGGCCTAGTTTAAATCTGTCCGTAAAAGGGTATTTCTTTTCTGGGGTGAAATTTAATTGCCAAAATAGCAATACCCTTAATCTGGTGTTCCAGCTGTTGCAGGCCTAGTTTAAATCTGTCTGTAAAAGTGTATATTTTTTTCTGGTGTGAAACTCAATTGCCAAAATAGCAATATCATAAATCAGTGGTTTCAGCTGTGGCTGGCCAAGTTTCATAGTGTCCGTCACAGGATAGATTTTGTTCTGGGGTGAAATTTAATTGCCAAAATAGGAATACCCTGAATCTGGTGTTCCAGCTGTTGCAGGCCTAGTTTAAATCTGTCCGTCAAAGGATAGATTTTTTTCTGGAGTGAAATTCACTTGCCAATATAGCAATACCCTGAATCTGGTGTTCCAGCTGTTGCAGGCCAATTGCTAATCTGTCCGTAAAAGGGTAAATTACACTCAGCGTGCATCTCCAAGTATATTTCTTTCCATAAAAGGGTATATTACAAAAAGTGTTACATTACAATTGCTGAAAGCATAATCCTGTAAATCTGCACGCACTATTGTGCATCTCATAGTGTATTTCTGTCCGTAAAAGGGTATATTACACTCAAGGTGTTTATACAAGTGCTGAGAGGGTCATCCTCAATAACGTCACACGCTACCGTGCATCTCCAAGTGTATTTCTGTCTGTTAAAGGGTATATGACACAAAGTGTTAAAATACAATTGCTGAAGGCATAATCCTACATATTATTTCACATGCTACTGTGCATCTCCAAGTCTAAATCTGTCCATAAAAGGATACCTTTCATCCAGGGCCTATATACTAGGCCTACAATTGATATTCCCCTAAATCAGTGGTAATGCTGTGCCTGGATTAGTGTAATACGGTACATAAATAAATAGGCAGATAGTGTTAGGTGCCTGTAAAAAAAGGCCTGAATTTGAAATCAATACATTGGGCCAAATATTTTTTTTCTTATTGTGGTGCTTGGTGAACGGTAACAATGAGGAAAACATCTAGTAAGGGACGCGGACGCGGTCGTGGTGGTGTTAGTGGACCCTCTAGTGCTGGGAGAGGACGTGGCCATTCTGCCACAGCCACACATCCTGAACCAACTACCTCAGGTTCCAGTACCCGCCAGAATTTACAGCGATATTTGGTGGAGCCCAATGCCGTTCTAAGGATGGTAAGGCCTGAGCAGGTACAGGCACTAGTCAATTGGGTGGCTGACAGTGGATCCAGCATGTTCACATCATTATCTCCCACCCAGTCTTCTGGAGAAAGCACACAGGTGGCGCCTGAAAACCAAGCCCATCAGCCTGTCACATAACCCCCATGCATATCAGGGAAACTGTCAGAGCCTCAAGTTATGCAGCAGTCTCTTATGCTGTTTGAAGACTCTGCTGGCAGGGTTTCCCAAGGGAATCCACCTAGCCCTTCCCCAGTGGTGAAAGACATAGAATACACTGATGCACAACCACCGATGTTTCCTGATGATGAGGACATGGGAATACCACCTCATCGGAGTCTGCATGTCTCTGATGATGACGAAACACAGGTGCCAACTGCTGCGTCTTTCTGCAGTGTGCAGTCTGAACAGGAGGTCAGGGAGGAAGACTGTGTGGAAGACGATGCAGGGGACGATGAGGTCCTAGACCCCACATGGAATGAAGGTCGTGCCACTGACTTTCATAGTTCAGAGGAAGAGGCAGTGGTGAGACCGAGCCAACAGCGTAGCAAAAGAAGGAGCAGGGGGAAAAAGCAGAACAGCCGCTGCCAAAAGAGTTTGCCTGCTACTGGCCACCGCCACCAGGGACCGAGCACCCCAAAGGCAGCTTCAAGGAGTTCCCTGGCATGGCACTTCTTTAAACAATGTGCTGACGACAAGACCCGAGTGGTTTGCAGGCTGTGCCATCAGAGCCTGAAGCGAGGCATTAATGTTCTGAACCTTAGCACAACCTGCATGACCAGGCATCTACATGCAAAGCATGAACTGCAGTGGAGTAAACACCTTAAGGCTGGGAACACACCTAGGCGTTTCTGAATCGCGCGTATGACGCACGTTTTACGCGCATTTTTGGATGCGCGTTTTTGTAACTAAGAAACGCGCGTCATACGCGCGATTCAGTGATTCTCCCCAATGGCAACATTGTCCATAGGCGCATTAAAACGCCCCAAAGAAGCTCATGTACTTGTTTGGGCGTTGGGCGTTTTACAGCGTGTTCGAACGCGCTGTAAAACGCCCAAATGTGAACCATGCCCATAGGGAAGCATGGCTTTTCACATGTTGTGCGTTTTACAGCGCGTTTGAACGCGCTGTAAAACGCTTAGGTGTGTACCTAGGCTAAAAGCAAGGAACTCACTCAGGCTTCCCCTGCTCCCTCTTCTGCTGCTGCCTCGAGTCTCTTCCTCCTCATCCGGAGGAATTCTGGCACCTGCCGCCCACCAAACAGAGGATGTGCCACCGACACCACCACCTGCGTCACCAAGCATCTCCATCATGTCACACGGCAGCATTCAGCTCTCCATCTCACAAACCTTGGAGAGAAAGCGTAAATTCCCACCTAGCCACCCTCGAGCCCTGGGCCTGAATGCCAGCATTTCTAAACTACTGGCCATTCAAATGCTGTCATTCAGGCTGGTGGACACAGACAGCTTCAAACAGCTGATGGCGATTGCTGTCCCACAGTATATTGTTCCCAGCCGCCACTACTTCTCCAAGAGAGCCGTGCCTTCCCTGCACAACCAAGTAACCTATAAAATCAAGTGTGCACTGCGCAACGCCATCTGTGGCAAGGTCCACCTAACCCCAGATACGTGGACCAGTAAGCACGGCCAGGGACGCCATATCTCCCCAACTGCACATTGGTTAAATTTAGTGGGGGCTGGGCCCCAGTAGGAGAGTTCTTTGGCGCACGTCCTTCTGCCGCCAGGGATTGCAGGGCATCATTCTTTGCCTCCTGTAGCCTCCTCCTCCTACTCGGCTTCCTCCTCCTCTGCTTCCACCTGCTCATCCAGTCAGCCACACACCTTCACTACCAACTTCAGCACAGCCCGGGGTAAACGTCAGCAGGCCGTTCTGAAACTCATATGTTTGGAGGACAGTCCCCACACCGCGCAGGAGTTGTGGCGGGGTATTGAACAACAGACCGACGAGTGGTTGCTGCCGGTGGGCCTCAAGCCCGGCCTGGTGGTGTGCGATAATGGGCGAAATCTCGTCGCAGCTCTGGGACTAGCCGGTTTGACGCACATCCCTTGCCTGGCGCATGTGCTGAATTTGGTGGTACAGAAGTTCATTCACAACTACCCCGACATGTCAGAGCGGCTGCATAAAGTGCTTCACATCCTGCCGCTGCTCGCCTGTCTGCGCTACAGTGTAACTTCGGCCTTCCCGCACACGGCCTCATATGCGACGTGCCCACCTGGTGGAACTCCACCTTGCACATGCTGGAGAGACTGTGCGAGCAGCAGCAGGCCATAGTGGAGTTTCAGCTGCAGCACGCACGGGTCAGTCGCACTACAGAACAGCACCACTTCACCACCAATGACTGGGCCTCCATGCGAGACCTGTGTGCCCTGTTGCGCTGTTTCGAGTACTCCACCAACATGGCCAGTGGCGATGACGCCGTTATCAGCGTTACTATACCACTTCTATGTCTCCTTGAGAAAACACTTAGGGAGATGATGGAAGAGGAGGTGGCCCAGGAGGAGGAGGAGGAGGATGAGGGGTCATTTTTAGCACTTTCAGGCCAGTCTGTTAGAAGTGCCTCAGAGGGAGGTTTTTTGCAACAGCAGAGTCCAGGTACAATTGTGGCCAGCCAGGGCCCACTACTGGAGGACGAGGAGGATGAGGAGGAGGTAGAGGAGGATAAAGGTGAAGCAGGTTTACAGCAGGGTGGCTCCCAACACAGCTCAGGCCCATCGCTGGTGCGGGGCTGGGGGATACGGAGGATGATGTCGATACGCTTCCCACAGAGGACAGCTTGTCCTTACCTCTGGGCAGCCTGGCACACATAAGCGACTACATGCTGCAGTGCCTGCGCAACGACAGCAGAGTTGCCCACATTTTAACGTGTGTGGACTACTTGGTTGCCACCCTGCTGGATCCCCGGTACAAAGACAATGTGCCCACCTTACTTCCTGCACTAGAGCGTGATAGGAAGATGCGCGAGTACAAGCGGACGCTGGTAGACACGCTCTTGAGAGCATTCCCAAATGTCACAGGGGAACAAGTGGAGGCCCAAGGCAAAGGCAGAGGAGGGGCAACAGGTCACCAATGCAGCTGTGTCACGGCCAGCTCCTCTGAGGGCAGGGTTAGCATGGCAGAAATGTGGAAAAGTTTTGTCACCACGCCACAGCTAACTGCACCACCACCTGATACGAAACGTGTTAGCGGGAGGCAGCATTTCACTAACATGGTTGAACAGTACGTCTGCACACCCCTCCACGTACTGACTGATGGTTCGGCCCAATTCAACTTCTGGGTCTCCAAATTGTCCACGTGGCCAGAGCTAGCCTTTTATGCTTTGGAGGTGCTGGCCTGCCCGGCAGCCAGCGTTTTGTCTGAACGTGTATTCAGCATGGCAGGGGGCGTCATTACTGACAAACGCAGCCGCCTGTCAACAGCCAACGTGGACAAGATGACATTCATAAAAATGAACCAGGCATGGATCCCACAGGACCTGTCCATCCCTTGTGCAGAATAGACATTTATAACTGCCTCCCCCTCTACCATATATTCTTGTACTCCGGGGCACTTCTTTATTGAATCCTCTTTTTTTAATTTTACCATTATATTGCGGTGCAACCAAAAGTTGAATGAACCTCTCCTCCGTCTAGGTGCCAGGGGCCTAATTATCTGAAAGTGGCCTGTTCCAGTGGTGGGTGACATGACGCCTGATTCTCTGCTATGCGACCTCTGTCCTCTGCCTGGGTGCTGGGGCCTAAATAAATGAAAGTGCCCTTCTCCATTGGTGGGTGACTTGAAGCCTGATTCTCTGCTATGGGACCTCTCTCCAATTGATATTGCTTAATTTTTATTTATTTTATGTTATTTTAATTCATTTCCCTATCCACATTTGTTTGGAGGGGATTTACCTACATTTTGCTGCCTTTTGCAGCACTCCAGCCCTTTCTGGACTATTTTACAGCCTTTTTAGTGCCCAAAAGTTCGTGTCCCTATTTACTTCAATGGGGTTCGGGATGAAGTTCGGGTCGTGTTCGGATCCCGAACCCGAACATTTTTGGGAAGTTCTGCCGAACTTCTCGAACCCGAAAATCCAGGTGTTCGCTCAACTCTACTTATCAGGTCTAGAAGATGTTTCACGTCCTACCTCTGCTGAGTCTTCCTTCTGCCAGTAAACTGGCCAAGTTGTTTGTGGAAAACATTTTCCGATTACATCATTCTTATACATTGTGTCTTCTTGCCCTGACCTTGGCCTGTTCCTGAACACGATTTTTGTCTGACCCCCAGTGCCATGCACTGGTATCTCTGTAACCCATTGATCAGCTGTTAACCACGCAGAGACCACTTTAGGAGGTTTGGAGATCCGCCTGGAGGTTTCCCTGCTGCGATGTCGAGATGCCTGTATAGGGGTTAAAGATTGAATACCAGGGAACTACCAGGATAATGCCCTAAATCAAATCTGTTGGTTAACACATATTCAATCCTTCCCACCCTGAGTCAACTAAAATGCTAGTGCATGCTCTCTTCATCTCCTGCCTTGACTTCTGCAACATCTTCCTTTGGACCTCCATATTAATATTAAGTAATCCTTTCATTAATCCCATTTTGTCCATTATGTGAGGAGATACATTATGGGGTTGTTATTAATGTAAGGCACATAGTGTTATTAAATTTTGAACCTCTGTGTGCCTCATATTAATCGTAAGTAACACCCTCATTAACGTCATGTTGTCCATTGTAAGAAGCACCTGATGGGGTCACTGTTACTATTAATGTGAGGCACATGAGGGTATGATGTCAAGTGGATGCTACTGGTCACATGGTGATCCGCATGTGTAGTACATATAATGGGTGGAAAAGTCTATGTTCCGTGTATACTATGATTTGACCCAGGGCACAGAGAATCAATCACAAGCCCCCACTACTAGAGCGCCCACAGCCTTTTAAAAAATAGATTAGCCTATTTTTTAGTTTCAAGGTCTTGTATGGAGAGGAGGAGACCCCGTGTTAACGGTAGTATGGTATAGTTAAACGATTAATAGTATCACCCATATAGATAAATAAATATTGAAGGATAAAAGTAACGTGATTACATACATAAAATAATCAAATAGATAAAAGACAAAAGTTGTTGACTCACTTCACCGGGGGGTGGTCGCCTGGATAAGCTCAAGACATCGGGATACCAAATAACCCCCCTGGCCTGGATCGCCTGTAGAATGGAAGAGGATGAATACAGCCATATCCAAAAGAGGCTTCTGTTCAGCTTCTTTATTTGCTTGATAAAATCTGTCTCAACGCGTTTCGGGGTGTGGTAGATAACCCCTTCATCAGGAGCAACATGTAACCCCCCCATCAGGCCACTCGGTTGTTTCATTGGTGGCAGTGACCGGTTGTATCACAGTGATGAGGGATGCTCTCCCTCTTTCTCCACTGTGCAGCTGCTTATGAGAACATGTCGTGCACTGTGCTTTGTATGTGCCATGTTCTTTGATACTGATACTAAGCCGGAGAATAGCGCAGTGTAGTATTTAATAAAATGACAATCCCAGTGTAGAACTGAGTAAAAATGTATTGAAAAAGTATTGATCAATACTCAGTGCAACTTTAGTGAGGATTGCTTGTGATTGGTTTCTCTCTGTCAGTGTTTATAAGCAGGAGGCAGGAGAGAGTAATGTGAAATTGTATCTCATAGAAATACACTGGAGATTCTGCACACGGTACACACACACAGATGACAGAGCTAGGCAGCATAAGTCAGAGTTTTTTTTGTAATTCTGCAGCTAATAATTGTAAGGACTCACATATTGAACTACTGCCCACTTAAATATGGAACTTGGATACAGAGTAACATGAAGTTTGGTAGGGCCTGAGAGCTGTCAGGAGCACTGGCGTACAGCCCATATAGGCAGACTAGGCAGTTGCTATAGGACCCGTCAGTGTGAAGGGCCCGGCCAGGCTGAATAAGCATGGAGATGCTATGTTCCCTGCTCTGCTTATTGACCAGCTGAATTTTCGGCACCGTGACCTGACCGGTCCTGTCTTTACTCTGCTGCTTCACTGCCTGATGCCTCTAGCATGATTACAGCAGCAGAGCTCCATTAGAAAAAGGGGCCGGCAAGTTCAGCAGAGCTTCATTGCTCTGACCTCCTCCTGACCTCCCAACCACCTCCCTGCAGAGGTAGGGATTAACTCTTCCAGCTATCTACACTATAATATTCATGGCTGACTGCTGTATGTGTATGCTGGCTGAGGCTAGGTATAGGTATGTAATATATGAGCAGGGCCGGTTTTAGACAAAATGTGGCCCTGGGCAAAATTAAAAGAGTGGGCCCACATCTTGTATTAATGTGCTAAAAACACAGTCCGACACCCCCGCCGATAAGCTGTTTGACGAGACGGCACGTGCTGTTCACTGCTGCTGTCCCATAGACATACAGCAGCAGAGCAGGAAGAGAGGAGGGAGACGACATGTGTGCACAGCGCTTGCCATCTCCTCAAACAGCTGA
>CM065593.1:175315409-175525032 GCA_033119425.1 Bufotes viridis | reverse complement strand
GCTGCTAAATCGCTATTGGTCTTAATCCCAGGTGTAGATGTCTGACTTGTTTGGAGCTTTGGAATGCACACTGTGGCAGCTTCTGCTGCAGCACTACAAGTCGCAAAATGGCGGCCGGCGGTCAGCCCAGGTACATGTGGATGGAAAAATCACTCTGGCCACTCTAAAAATAGCCAATCCTTATCAAAAAGCAGCTCAGCTGCAGTTGTTCAGATGAATCACAGGTGGAGGAGAGAAATTTGCTTCCAGTTATTCAATTATCCCTGCCTATTCTCGCCCTAGCATCAGCTGCGTCTATCCCTGTTCTATTCACATCGGGAGTGAGCACGTCCCGACGTGCGCACAAGCTTATAAAGAGGCTGAGTCACATGCTGCACTTGGCCAATCACAGCCTTGCCAATAGTAGGCATGGCTGCGATGGCATCTTAGGGCAAGTAGTATGATGCATGTTGATTGGCTGCTTTGCAGCCTTTCAAAATGCGCCAAAATACATGCCGAACGACGAACCCGAACCCGAACTTTTTTGAAAATGTCCGGGTTCGGGTCCGGGTCCCGGACACCCCAAAATTCGGTACGAACCCGAACGATGCTCGAACTGTTCGCTCAACACTAGTCCTAACGCTAAATCTTACCTGTTATGGGCCATGACAGCCACATAAAATCCAGGGAGTATTGGAACATTCAACAATGGAGGGATATTGTATGAGTGTATATAAGGAAATGAGATATTGGAGAAGCTGTGGACGGATGAGGTTCGCAATGTTGTCGTTGAATGATGGTGGGATGAATTGTATGAGAGTGCAGTGATTATTGGATGTTTAAAGAATATGGGAATGTATTGCCACGGATTGAATAAGGGGGTAGTTGTATATTTGCGTAACAGTAGTGTGTGTATGGATGTACGTACGAATGTAACATAGTGCCTTAAAAAAAGTATTCATACCCCTTGAACTTTTCCAAGTTTTTTTACGTTACACCCACAAACCTAAACTTATTTTATTGGGATTTTATGTGCTAGACAAACACATAGCAGCAAGTATGTGTAAAGTGAAAAGAAAATTATACGTTTTTCAAAATTTTTAATAAATAAAAATCTGAAAAGTGTGCTGTGCATTTGTATTCAGCCCCGTGTAATCTGATACCGATAAATAAAATACAGTGTGATCAATTGCCTTCAAAAGTCACATAATTAGTAAATACAGTCCACCTATGTGTAATTTATTCTTGGTATTACTACAGCTGTACTGTTAAGGGCTCAGAGGTTTGTTAGTGAACATAAATGATCAAATAGCATCATGAAAACCAAGGAACACACCAGACAGGTCAAAGATAAAGTTGTGGAGAAGTGTAAAGCAGGGTTGGGTTATAAAAAAATATTCCAAGCTCTGAACATCTCATGGAGCACTGTTCATTCCATCATCCGAAAATGGAAGGAGTATAACATAACTGCAAACCTACCAAGACATGGCCGCCCACCTAAACTGACAACCCAGACAAGTAGAGCACTGATCAGATAAGTAGCCAAGAAGCCCATGGTCACTCTAGAGGAGCTGCAAAGATCCACAGCTCAGATTGGTGAATCTGTCCACAGGACAACTATTAGTTGTGTACTCCAGAAATCTGGCCTTTATGGAAGAGTCGCAAGAAAAAAGTCATTTGAAAGCAAGCTATAAAAATTCTTGTTTGCAGTTTACCTCAAGCCATGTATGGGACACAGCAAACGTGTGGAAGAATGTGCTCTATTTAGATAAAACCAAAGTAGAACTTTTTGGCCTGAATGCAAAACAGTATGGGGCACATTTATTAAGGCTGGCATTTTAGACACCGGTCTTAATAAGCCCTATAGCTGGCGGTGGATTGCCAAAGTTATGCAGAGACGATGGCCTCTACATGACTTTGGCGTTTCCACTGCCAATTCTAACTGTCTTACATTTAGACAATTTTCCATGCCTAAACCAGGCATAGGAAATGATGAATGAGACGGACCTCCCATCCGGTTTCCCGCCCATGCCAATTCCACTTTTTTAGACCAGGCATGAGCAGGGAATAAGTGGCAAATTCTGCCGCACCATGGCGTGTGACAGAATCTGCATCAGACATACACCACAAAAGTGACCCCCTATAATTGAACCCCAATTTGTTGTGGAAAACTAACACTACACATCACCCTGAACACACCATCACCACCATGAAACATGGTGGTAGCAGCATCATGCTGTGGGGATGCTTTTCTTCAGCAGGAACAGGGAAGCTGGTCAGAGTTGGTGGTAAGATTAATGGAGCTAACTACAGGGCAATGCTAGAGGAAAACCTGTAGATGCTGCTGAGGACTTGAGACTGAGGCCGAGGTTCACCGTCCTGCACAACAACAACTCTAAACATAAAGCCAGAGCTACAGTGTAATGGTTTAGATTAAAACATATTCATGTGTTAGAAAGGCCTGGCCCCAGTCAAAGTCCAGACCTAAATCCCATTAAGATTCTGTGGCAAGACTTGAAAATTGATCTATCCCAAAAGACTTGCAGCTGTAATTGTAGCGAACAGTGGCCATACAAAGTATTGGGTGCTGAATGCAAATGCATGAAACAAATTCTGTACGTTCTTATTGTATACTGGGATAATAAAGAAGTTTGGAATACTCACTGTCACCTTTTCCCTTCACAGAGACGAACAGCACCTGATCCTTTTGTTTCCTTCTCCTACACTGTGTAAGCCATTTAGCCCATCCTAGAGACGATCAGAATATGCAGCAAGCCCGTGGTGATTTTCTTAGGCTCAAATTAGTGTTGTGCCTCTACCATAACCATGCGAGGTAAGCCTCCTACTTACTAACCCCAGTAACCCTCCATTTTGGTCTTATGTGAGCTTCTCTTATATTGCATGAAGAAGGGAGCAGGAGTTGAAAGCGAGCCAGGTAGGCCAATTCAGAGAGTTGAGAGAGTTTGCAACAGGAGAGAGTGGTTGACTTGGTGAGTTATAGGGTCGGACTGTAGCTGATCAAAAAGTGAGAGGCAGACAGTTTGAGATGGAAAGGTTGTTCTAAATTTAGAACCATATATCAATCTACTCAGCTCCTCCTGCATATCACACTATTTTCATGGTAATTGGTTTCCTTTATTTATATTTAGACCAAATGGCACAGTTACAGTCAGCAGATGCTCTAATGGAAATGTATTATCAAATGAGGCTGTTCAGATTAATTGATGTCCATGTAATACAAGTTTGGCATATAGCATACAGCATTCTAACAATGCTAGTGTGAAAGTACCCTTAGTTATGTGTCAACCCCCCATCCCCCAATTGGTGCAGTTAAGAACTACAACTTGTCCTGCAAAAAAGCCTTCATATGTCTGTTTGACTAACAGGTTAAATTGAAGCTGATGCTATTTTGATTTATTTTGCAGAATATCAACCTTGGTGATGGATTTTACTATCATTTTTGTACTAGACTGGTGAATACATTATGGGTTGCAAAGACATGAGATGAACTGAGAAGCCTAAACCATACACAAATAATTGATATCTTGACTTCATTTGTTTCTGTGCTAATCTATCACTGAAGCAGACTGCTGGCCCAGCACTCTTACAATCTTCTGTAATGCTGTAAACTCTTCTGTATTTTTTTTATATTTTGTCATTTTTACTGGAGTTAACCCTTAATGACCAGACCTGAAATGGCCTCAATAACCAGCTTTTTTTCTTTGTACGCTCTGCAATTGAGCAGCAAAAACTTTTTTTTATTGCTTATGGTAATTTACGGTATGTTATTTTGTTTTATGACAAAAAGAAATTTTACTTTTTTGCACTGTTTGGAAGTACACAGAGATCACTGTATAATTTATATATTTTCTGTTTTGTGGCGCAAATGTGTAAAAAAGCTATTTTCAACATTGTTTTTGTCTTAGACTATTCATGTTTCCCACTAAATGACATGTTAAAGTAATTCTACAGTGGTATGTGTTGTGTGGATACCGTATGTGCTTATTTGTTTTGCTTTTACTTAACCCCTTAAAGGGGTTGTGCAAGAATGTTGTTTTTTTGGCAACCCACCCACTTAGCAGACCTGTAAAGGGAAGATTACTTACCTGCTAGCCAGTGATGGCTCTCCACTATTTCTCCTCTAGGCCTGCGATTCACTGCTGGGCTCTCTCACTGTAAACATCCTGTTTGACATTGCTGCAGCCAATGACTGGCTGCAGCTGAGACCGATCCCTTGCGCCATGTGACTTTTTGTCGTAATGTAGGGGGAGCCGGTGATCGCCGTGGCCATTGATTGGCTGCGATGATGTCAAACCAGTTGTTTACAGCAAGGGACCAAAGTGGAACATCGCGGGCCTGGAGAAGAAGGAGCAGGAGCCGAGAAGAAGGTAAGTAACCATCCCTTAAGGCCCCATTCACAAGTTTGTAGTGTGCTGCAGATCCGCAACACACCTTGCCGCCAGCCCCATAGATGCCTATACTTGTCCGCAATTGCGGGCAAGAATAGGACATGTTCTATATTATTGCGGAGCCGCCGGCTGAAAGATCGGCGGCGCGCTCCGCAAATGCGGATGCGGAGAGCACAGTGTGTGTTCTCCGCATCCATCCCGACCCCATTCAACATGAATGGGTCCGCACCCGTTCCGCAGATTTGCGGAACGGGTGCGGACGAACATTGCAGACGTGTGAATGGGGCCTTACAGGTCCGATAAAGGGAGGGGTTTGCCAAGCTCCCTTCCTATTCTTGCACAACCCCTTTAAAGACAAGGACAATTTTGTTCTTCATTCACATATGAGTCTTACTTTTAGCGTTACACACAGTATTTTTAATAGCACCATTTAACTTATCATATCTTGCATTAGAATATAGGAGAAAATTAAAAATTGTGGCGGAAAAAAAAAAAAAAAAAAAACAACAACGAAAAAAAACAAACAATTCCATCATGTTTTTTTGGGTTTTGTTTTTGTCAGTACTATTACAATGCCAAACGTATGTAGCTTTTATTATGTTTTACTACTTTAAAAATAGAAAACAACTTTGTTTTCTTTACATATTCTGACAATAGGGATAAGCGAAGTGAGCTTTGGAACCTAGATCGAAAGTTTTCTTTACATATTCTGACAATAGGGATAATTGAAGCGAGCTTTGGAACCTATATCGAAAGTTACTTCTCTCAAAACTTCGTTTTAATGCTGTACGGAGATTTGTCTCCATACAGCATTAAAATGTATGGGCTCTGCTGAGGTAAAATTAGTTGAATAACTTTGGCACTTGATTATTAAATTTGAAAACCATCTTTAAACAGAAATCTGACTTTTAAAATGGTTTTCAAGTTCAAAAATCAAATCCCAAAATTAGTCACCGAAGTACTGTGAGACTTTGATGAGGTTTTCGTGCCCATACATTTTAATGCTGTACGGAGACGTTTTGGACCGCTTTTTAGAGCCCTGAACGGATCTCACAAACGGAAAGCCAAAACGCTAGTGTGAAAGTATTAGGCTAACTAGTTTGCCGCATTTGTGTGAGGAGGAGGCGGGGCTTCTCACATATAAGGCTGCCGGTCCTCCAGCACCACGTCGTCTGGAAGCTTCTACTTCCGGCGCGATCGTGACGACGGGTGGACGCGCAAGTTGCCGTGGCAGCTGCTGACATCGTGGGTAAGATCTGTCCGTTTGTAGCGGTCAATCGCTCGCAGGGGTACGGGGGGAACGGCGCGACCTGTCATGTCTGGCCGGAGCACAGTCGACAGCCCCGCCACATGCTGGGTCGGCGCACGGCACGCAGGCCGGAACATACTGGCGCATCGGCAGCGAGCTGGGATGCCGGGCACGCGGGCACATCGCGATGTCAGGCCTGGCGTCCCCCGCCCCCACCTTTCATTAGGGTGGGTGGGGGCGGTGTAGCTACATTGAACTTACGCGGGCATTGCACTTACTGAGCGCTGAGGGGGGGGGGTGTCACATCGCTCACAGGGTACTTCTGTCTGCAGGCACGTTGGCAGCTCAGGCAGGCTGCTGTCTAGTGGTGGCTTGTCAGCACAGCGGCGGGGAGGAAAGCTTTGGCTCGCCCCCTTGCTTACATAGGTCACTGGTCACTGCTCAGTTAGAGGGGTAGGCAGGGGGGAGGGGGGGGAAAAAACAAACAAAAAAAAAAAAACTGTTCCTTTAAAATAAAAAAACAAAACAAAAAACTGTTCCTTTAAAAAAAAAAAAAAAAATTATATATAAATATTTTCCCCCTGATTAGAGAAGTGGTTATAGCAACATGTTGTTGGTGTTGAACTCAGGGTGTCATCTTTTATCTTCATAATAGTTTCACCAGTCAGGGTGAAAACAATCTCGTCCTTCCATACTTTATTATCGTGGCTCGTTGCAGCAACAAGATTATCTATCTTCATTTCCTGGTAAAGGTAGATGTAGGGGGGGGGAAAGGGTACTCGGCAGTCGGGGTAATAATGTCCGTCATGTTGTGGTTAGTTTCAGATCAAGAGGGGCAATTCAGCTTTAGGTAGGTATGTGGTTTCACGCTAGTAGGTCATGTACAGGTTGTAGTTCACGCAAGGGTGCGCACGAGGCTTGGTCTTAAGTTAAAATATGTTTTGGATAATTCCGCCACTTGAGACTCGCACAAAGTGGTTCTCCCCACTTGAGACTCGCACGAAGTGGTTCGCGCCACTTGAGACTCGCACGAAGGGGTTCCCCCCACTTGAGACTCGTACGTAGTGGCTTCAGCCACAGGAGACTCGCACGTAGTGGCTCCAGCCACAGGAGACTCGCACGAGATGGTTCCCGCCACTTGAGACTCACACGAAGTGGTTCCTGCCACTTGAGACTCGCATGAAGTGGTTCCCGCCACTTGAGACTCGCACGAAGTGGTTCCCGCCACTTGAGACTCGCACGAAGTGGTTCCCGCCACTTGAGACTCGCACGAAGTGGTTCCCGCCACTTGAGACTCGCATGAAGTGGTTCCCGCCACTTGAGACTCGCACGAAGTGGTTCCCGCCACTTGAGACTCGCACAAAGTGGTTCCCGCCACCTGAGACTCGCACGAAGTGGTTCCCGCCACCTGAGACTCGCACGTAGTGGTTCCAGTCACTTGGGACTCGCACATAGTGGCTCTGCGTTGAGAGCTACGGCATACGATACAAGGTTTCTGTCTGGCACACCACAGACCCGATTCACGTCCTGTCGTCCGTGGATGCGGTATTAGTAGCGATGTCAGGCCGGGAGGGGGGGGGACCTTTTTCAATCACTTCTAGGTGGTGTTAGCAGGGTTCATTAAGACCTCACGGGGGGTGTGTTTCACGATGTTGTCTGTGTGGGGTTGATACAGCAGTTAGTCAGGTAGCACGAGGGGTTATAAGAGGTAGAGGGAGGTAGAACCGGGGGGGGGGGGGGGCGGTGGAGCGTACAACCGATGGTAATCCGTTATTTCCTGGTTTAGGATGTCGCAAGGGCTTGACGAGGGAACATCCTCTTCCCGTGGGAGCATGGACGGACAATCCGATCGGGGGGCAACCCACCCATTTAGATCGTGGACTGTGCCGAAACTATCGGCTGAGTTACGCAGAAGAGGGATACCATACCCGGCCTCTGCTAGGAAAGCCGAGCTGTTTCGCCTACTGTCAACTGCTGCAACCCCTGAGCAAGAGGTTGTGTCAACGAACACGATTCAGACTTCTTTAACGCAGTTGCATGCATTAATCAATACAATGGAGTCTTCCATGGCATAGTTGCAAACCAGAATGGGAACGATCAAGGCCAATTCGGCCAGTTCCGGTTTGGCAACCCAGAGACCAACAGAAACCGCCAGTGTCCAGTCCTACGTTTCGGGTGGGTCAGGGGCTTTCCCCTCCATCGCGCCCTCACATTTCGTCCCCGCTAACTTACGTCAGGACATTATAGAAGGCAGGGATGTGAACCTGGCATCCTTGCTCATCGCAGCGCACGAGGTCCCCGATAATAAGACCATTGCCTGCGGGGAGGTGTCAGTGGTTCTGAGATCGAAAGACGCCAAGCTAAACAGGAAATTGAGTATACCAGAATTTGTTCTGGCGTTTAGCTTATTCCGTGACGTAGTGTGTTCTATCAGCCCACACAGAAGGGAGGAGCTCGATTTGTACATGTATAAAATGGTAGATCCGGGGTACAAATATGAGGGGGCGGCATTCTACGAGTACCACCGCTCCTTCTCTGCAAAAGCCGCGGCGGCACTGTCACAGTTTCAGCAGGCGATTGACTGGGCAAACATTGACACCGAACTGTTCTGTCGGCATTTCGCAGGCCTGAAGGCTCCGTCATGCACGGCTTGTAACTCATATTCCCATACGGCAGGCTGGTGTCCGAATTTCAGCAGAACTACGGGGACAGCCCAACCTAGGAGCATACCGGGCCCGTCAAGTGGCAGAGTAACATCTGGGGTGGATTAAATTGGGACGCCCCATTGTCTATCTGAGTAGATCCCAGATCTGTAATTATTTTAATTACGCCGCCTGCCATTACGGTCAATGCAGATCATTGCATTTGTGCGCAGTTTGCTTTAGGGCGCATCCCCGAGTGGCCTGTCCGCAGAAAGGTCACACCACGGCATGACTAAGCGTGGTTGACGTGGATCTTCTCGCCTTGTTGCTACAGGAGCACCCGGAACCAGCTTGGGTGCAGTACGTGGTGACGGGGTTAAGAGAGGTTTTCACACAGGCTTGCTGGCTACTCCCCAAGCCACATTTGAGTGCAAAAATCTCTTGTCAGCTGCTAGGGATCCAGCCACAGTCTCTCAGCTGGTACAGTCAGAGTTAGATCGAGGTTATATTTTTGGCCCGTTCAGTACTCCCCCTTTTGATTTTTGGAGAGTGAATCCAATAGGTGTAGTGACGGGCAAATTTAACAATAAAAAAAGACTCATTTATGATTTATCAGCCCCACATTCATTACAGATCCCGAGCCTTAACTCTCTTATCCCGTCTGAAGAATTTGCAATGAAATACGCTTCCATTGATGAAGCGATTCAGGTGATACTCAGAGTCGGCAAAGGAGCGTGGTTATCAAAAGCAGATATCACGGATGCCTTCAAACTTCTCCCCATACTACCGAGTTTATGGCGATGGCATGGCATCAAATGGCAAGGGAAGTTCTTTTTCTCCAGCAAACTGACTTTTGGGTCAAAATCCAGCCCTTGGATCTTTGACCAATTTGCTAGTGCTCTTCACTGGATCTTGGCTAATACCTTTCGGGCGCATCACGTTATTCATTACCTGGACGACTTTCTGCTGATTGAACCACCGGCAGAAACTCCGCAGGATCTAAGGGTGTTGTGTTCAGTGTTCAAGGATCTTTGCGTACCGGTGGCCCCTCATAAGCTGGTAGGTCCCAGCACTGACATCACCTTCCTTGGTATTTGCCTAGACACAGTGAAGATGCAGGCCAGCTTACCGCAGGACAAGCTGACTATGATCAAGGAGGTGGTCCATAGATTCACCCGCATCCGGGTTACCACCAAGGCAGAGTTGCAGAGCCTCTTGGGAATGCTGAACTTTGCCATCAGGATCATTCCCCAGGGCAGGTCTTTTATCTCCAGGCTCCTTAGCTTGCTCCCTCGAGCTCAGGATCCTGGCGGCACAGTCCATCTTGATAATGATGCAGTGGCAGATCTTATTATGTGGGACAGGTTTTTATGTCAATGGAACGGTATTTCATTTTTCTTTCTGGCGGTGTCTAACTCATCACCAGTAGTGCACACAGACGCTGCATCAACAGGGGGGTTTGCAGCAATATGTGGCAGGCAGTGGTTCGCTAGTGACTGGTCGCCCGAGGTTCGGGCTATACCAGGGTTTTCACAATCTTCATTCTTGTTCGAGATCTACCCCATAGTGGGGGCGGCACAGCTTTGGGGAGAACGTTGAAGGGGTCAGACGGTGTTGTTCGTCTCCGATAACCAAGCACTTGCAGAGATAATGATGAAAGGGAGGTCAGCCTCGAGGTACATTATGTAATGTTATTTCTCAGGAGATTTGTCTGGCTCTCGCTCCAACATAATTTCCACTTCATAGTGACACATATTGGTGGGCACGACAATACAGCCGCTGACGCCTTATCCAGACTCAATTTCAACCTCTTTTTTCAGGTCTCCCCGGACGCGGACCCAACTCCTTCACTAGTTCCGCCATACCACCAGTTAATCATGGATTAGGGTTCCACATCGACACAGCCAGAGCACTGATGTCACAAGCCCTATCCCGCAATATCCTCTGGACATACAAGATGGCCTGGGTCCGCTTCAATAACTTCAAAGCTGTTCATCCACCGGGGGACGAAGGCCCCATAACCTACATGTTGGGTTTTGCTGCTTTTTGCCACTCCACTTTAAAGCTGGCCCCTAGTACCATCAAGTTGTATCTCGCAGGCATACAACATCACTTATATATCCTACATCCAGATCAGCCTTCATTGTTCACGGCCCATCCCATTAGAACCTTTTTGAAAGGTATTCAAAAGGTATCCGTCGGGTCACACGTTACCCGACAACCTATAACAGGGGGTTTGTTCCGGTCCTTGTCAGATAAATTACGGGGAGATCCATTTGGCAGGCATGTCAGCCTATTGATTTTGACAGCTATGTACTTAGCGTTTTACGGGTTTCTTCGACCAGGGGAGTTTACAAGTCCAGTGGCTAGTAAACAGTTCTTGAGGAAAGACCAGCTGGTTAGGCATGGTAAACTCTTCATCCTAACGTTACACACCTCTAAGACCTCGCAGCCAGGTGTGCCGGTTCCCATTAGATACTTTCCCACCGATTCCCAGTGGTGTCCGGCCACAGTTTTGAGCGATTGGACGCACGCCATCGCTAGTGTTCCGGGCGATGCTCCCTTACTTATGATAGGGTCAAGACCCTTAGGCATACAGGTGTTTCTCAGATACATACGGATTTTGCTGTCGAACTCCGAGGTCAATCCCCTGTCTATCACGGGGAATACATTCCGCACTGGGGCAGCTTCCGCTGCCTCCAAGAATGGTGTACCTGTACACGTGATCAAAAAACTAGGCCGCTGGAAGTCATCATGTTATCTTCGTTATATTCCCGACCCCCTCGTTGAGATGTCTGCGGCATTTCAGAAATTGGTGCAGTGATAAACTAGGCAACTATAGGCCAGTAAGCCTGACATCAATAGTGGGGAAATTAATGGAAACCATACTCAAGGAGAGGATTGTGGAACATCTAAAAACCCATGGGTTGATTGATAAAAAATAGCATGGGTTTACTTCAGGGAGATCATGTCAAACTAATCTTATTGACTTTTTTGATTGGGTGACTAAAATAATAGATGGCGGAGGTCATCGCTTATCTGGACTTTAGTAAGGCTTTTGATACTGTCCCACATAGAAGGCTTATCAATAAACTGCAGTCTTTGAGCTTGAGCTCACATATTGTTGAATGGATTAGGCAGTGGCTGAAGGACAGAAAACAGAGGGTTGTAGTCAATGGAGTATATTCAGACCATGGTATTGTTACCAGTGGGGTACCTCAGGGATCTGTTCTGGGACCCATATTGTATAATATCTTTATCAGCGAAATTGCAGAAGGCCTCAATGGTAAGGTGTGTCTTTTGCTGATGACACAAAGATTTGTAACAGGGTTGATGTTCCTGGAGGGATACACCAAATGGAAAAGGATTTAGGAAAACTAGAGGAATGGTCAAAAATCTGGCAACTAAAATTTAATGTCGATAAGTGCAAGATAATGCACCTGGGGCGTAAAAACCCAAGAGCAGAATATAAAATCAGTGATACAGTACTAACCTCAGTATCTGAGGAAAGGTATTTAGGGGTCATTATATCAGACGACCTAAAGGTGGGCAGACAATGTCATAGAGCAGCAGGTAATGCCAGCAGAATGCTTGGGTGTATAGGGAGAGGCATTAACAGTAGAAAAAGGGAGGTGCTCGTGCCGCTCTACAGAGCACTAGTGAGACCTCATTTGGAGTATTGTGTGCAGTACTGGAGACCATATCTGCAGAAGGATATTGAAACTTTGGAGAGAGTTCAGAGAAGAGCTACTAAACTAGTACATGGATTGCAGGACAAAACTTACCAGGAAAGGTTAAAGGACCTTAACATGTATAGCTTGGAAGTAAGAAGAGACAGAGGGGATATGATAGAAACTTTTAAATACATAAAGGGAATCATCAAGGTAAAAGAGGAGAGAATATTTAAAAGAAGACAAACTGCTACAAGAGGACATAGTTTTAAATTAGAGGGGCAAAGGTTTAAAAGTAATATCAGGAAGAATTACTTTACTGAGAGAGTAGTGGACGCATGGAATAGCCTTCCTGCAGAAGTGGTAGCTGCAAATACAGTGAAGGAGTTTAAGCATGCATGGGATAGGCATAAGGCCATCCTTCATATAAGATAGGGCCTGGGGCTATCCATAGTATTCAGCATATTGGGCAGACTAGATGGGCCAAATGGTTCTTATCTGCCGACACATTCTATGTTTCTATGTTACCTTTGTTTAAACCGATGGTCTGTCTTTTTGGCCCCTTTAGCCTATCCTACGACGGCAGGCCAGGGCACAACTCTACTGCTTTCAGGTAGGGGGTGGGGGGGGGTTAGGTTAGGTTCCAACGGTTAGCCGTTCCGAGCACAAGTATTAGGCTAACTAGTTTGCCGCATTTGTGTGAGGAGGAGGCGGGGCTTCTCACATATAAGGCTGCCCGTCCTCCAGCACCACGTCGTCTGGAAGCTTCTACCCACCCTCCCGAATCCCTCTTTCATAAGGCTCTATCTCTAGGGCAGGCCCCTTTAGCCTATCCTACGACGGCAGGCCAGGGCACAACTCTACTGCTTTCAGGTAGGGGGTGGGGGGGGGTTAGGTTAGGTTCCAACGGTTAGCCGTTCCGAGCACAAGTAACCCAACACCCGCCGGCAATATTCAACCACTGTCATTTAACCTCTTCGGTGGGCACCAGGGGCGGATTAATCGGCTGTTCCACAAGCTCGGGATCCACTAGTAAAAATAAATAAATAAAATACTGCACAGTATACTCCCATGACCCTAATAGTAAAGAATTATTTAAATTAACATTACATTATGTGCTATCACATATACAGAATATACAGCATTACATACCTATTACATCCAGTGACATCTACTCTGATGTAGACGTTCTCTTTCCTTGTCTTCTCCATTCGAAGCAGACTGCCATAGTTACATAGTTAATATGGTTGAAAAAAGACATAAGTCCATAAAGTTCAACTAAGGGATAGGTGGGGACGCGAATCCCAGAAGGAAGTAAGACTCAGATTTCTACACGTTTTCATAAGCATTAATGTCATTTACTTTCAAGAATTCATCTAAACCCTTATTAAAACTGTCCACTGTTCCTGCTGTGACCACGTCCTGAGGAAGTCTATTCCACAGATTCACAGTTCTTACAATAACGAAGCTCTGACGCTTCTGGAGACGAAACTTTTTCTTCTCAAGTCGAAGGGAGTGCCCCCTGTCTTTTGAGGGAATTTAACATGGAACAATTTTTCACCGTATTTTTTATATGGCCCATTTATATATTTGTATAGGTTAATCATGTGTCGCCCCCCACCCCTTAGATGTCTCTTCTCAAGACTAGTGTTGAGCGAACAGTTCGAGGATCGTTCGGGTCCGTACCGAATTTTGGGGTGTCCGTGACACGGACCCGAACCCGGACATTTTCATAAAAGTCCGGGTTCGGGTTCGTAGTTCGTCATGTTTTATGGCGCATTTTGAAAGGCTGCAAAGCAGCCAATCAACATGCATCATACTACTTGCCCTAAGATGCCATGGCAGCCATGCCTACTATTGGCAAGGCTGTGATTGGCCAAGTGCAGCATGTGACTCAGCCTCTTTATAAGCTTGTGCGCATGTCACGACGTGCTCACTCCCGCTGTGATTAGACCAGGGATAGATGCAGCTGCTGTGAGGGCGAGATAGGCAGGGATAAAGAGGTGAATGATCTACCTTTCTACACCTGTGCATCAGAACAACTCAGCTGAGCTGTTCACTGAAAGTCACTATTTTGTTTAGACTGGCCAGAGCGATTTTTACTGGCACATGTAACTGGGCTGACCGGCGGTGGCCATTTTGGGACTTGTGGTGCGCCAGCACAAGCTGCCACAGAGTCTAAACCAAAGCTCCAAAGAAGTGAAAAATCTACACCTGTGAATCAGAACAACAGCGATTCAGCTGCTCAGTCAAAGTCAATTTTTTTTCTGGCTGGGCAGACCGTTTTCTGGCACATGTTACTGGGCTGATAGGCGGCGGCCATTTTGGGACTTGTGGTGCTACAGCAAAAGCTGCCACAACGTCCATTAATCTCATGTAATAGTCGATTTTTTTCATAGATATACTACATCAGAGGTTTGGCTGTGCTTGTGTCACCCCTACTAACTGCAAAGATATTTAATATATCAGTGGTGAAACTGAAAGTAACCCACTTGGATAGCAAATCCCATGAATGTGCTGTTCCAGCTAGGCTAGCCAGTGCCACTACAGCCAAGTCCAATACTGTCAGCCAGAAATATTTTTTTTTTAAATTAATGTGCCAGAAATATAAAATAAAAAAAGCTTTCACCGTAATAATAAAATTATTCTGGTGTTAGACCAGAAGAAGCACTCCTGTTGTAATTAATACTGTAAAAAGGCTTAGGCAATATTTCTCCCAGTGTGGGAAATTTATCTAGCAAAACTAGCATTTTAAAAATTCCGGTGTTCTGAAATACCAGCAGTCTTCTTGTAATTAATACCTAAAAAAGGCATTACATTGTCCAGTGTTGTAATTTTGGTGAAAAAAAGGCCAATTTAATCAATCTGGTGTTAGTTAGACCAGAAACAGTAGGCCGCACGTTTTTACTCCTGTAAAAAGGAATTATATCTCCCCGTGTGGGAATCTATGTACCAAAACTAGCATATTAAAAATTCTGGTGTCCAACTTGCAGCAGTTTTCTTGTAATTAATACCGGAAAAAGGAATTATATCTTCCAGTGTGGGAATTTATGTACACAAACTAGCATTTTAAAAATTCTGGTGTCCAATTAGCAGCAGTCTTCTTGTAATTAATACCTGAAAAAGGCATTACATTGTCAGTGTTGTAATTTTGGTGAAAAAAAGGCCAATTTAATCAATCTGGTGTTAGTTAGACCAGAAACAGTAGGCCGCACGTTTTTACTCCTGTAAAAGGAATTATATCTCCCGTGTGGGAATCTATGTACCAAAACTAGCATATTAAAATTCTGGTGTCCAATTTGCAGCAGTTTTCTTGTAATTAATACCGGAAAAGGAATTATATCTTCCAGTGTGGGAATTTATGTACACAAACTAGCATTTAAAAATTCTGGTGTCCAATTAGCAGCAGTCTTCTTGTAATTAATACCTGAAAAGGCATTACATTGTCCAGTGTTGTAATTTTGGTGAAAAAAGGCCAATTTAATCAATCTGGTGTTAGTTAGACCAGAAACAGTAGGCCGCACGTTTTACTCCTGTAAAAGGAATTATATCTCCCGTGTGGGAATCTATGTACCAAAACTAGCATATTAAAAATTCTGGTGTCCAATTTGCAGCAGTTTTCTTGTAATTAATACCGGAAAAGGAATTATATCTTCCAGTGTGGGAATTTATGTACACAAACTAGCATTTTAAAAATTCTGGTGTCCAATTAGCAGCAGTCTTCTTGTAATTAATACCTGAAAAAGGCATTACATTGTCCAGTGTTGTAATTTTGGTGAAAAAAAGGCCAATTTAATCAATCTGGTGTTAGTTAGACCAGAAACAGTAGGCCTCACGTTTTACTCCTGTAAAAGGAATTATATCTCCCGTGTGGGAATCTATGTACCAAAACTAGCATATTAAAAATTCTGGTGTCCAATTTGCAGCAGTTTTCTTGTAATTAATACCGGAAAAAGGAATTATATCTTCCAGTGTGGGAATTTATGTACACAAACTAGCATTTTAAAAATTCTGGTGTCCAATTAGCAGCAGTCTTCTTGTAATTAATACCTGAAAAAGGCATTACATTGTCCAGTGTTGTAATTTTGGTGAAAAAAGGCCAATTTAATCAATCTGGTGTTAGTTAGACCAGAAACAGTAGGCCGCACGTTTTTACTCCTGTAAAAAGGAATTATATCTCCCCGTGTGGGAATCTATGTACCAAAACTAGCATATTAAAAATTCTGGTGTCCAATTTGCAGCAGTTTTCCTGTAATTAATACCGGAAAAAGGAATTATATCTTCCAGTGTGGGAATTTATGTACACAAACTAGCATTTTAAAAATTCTGGTGTCCAATTAGCAGCAGTCTTCTTGTAATTAATACCTGAAAAAGGCATTACATTGTTCAGTGTTGTAATTTTGGTGAAAAAAAGGCCAATTTAATCAATCTGGTGTTAGTTAGACCAGAAACAGTAGGCCACACGTTTTTACTCTTGTAAAAAGGAATAATATCTCCCCGTGTGGGAATCTATGTACCAAAACTAGCATATTAAAAATTCTGGTGTCCAATTTGCAGCAGTTTTCTTGTAATTAATACTGGAAAAAGGAATTACATCTTCCAGTGTGGGAATTTATGTACACAAACTAGCATTTTAAAAATTCTGGTGTCCAATTAGCAGCAGTCTTCTTGTAATTAATACCTGAAAAAGGCATTACATTGTCCAGTGTTGTAATTTTGGTGAAAAAAAGGCCAATTTAATCAATCTGGTGTTAGTTACACCAGAAACAGTAGGCCGCACGTTTTTACTCTTGTAAAAAGGAATCATATCTCCCCGTGTGGGAATCTATGTACCAAAACTAGCATATTAAAAATTGTGGTGTCCAATTTGCAGCAGTTTTCTTGTAATTAATACCGGAAAAAGGAATTATATCTTCCAATGTGGGAATTTATGTACACAAACTAGCATTTTAAAAATTCTGGTGTCCAATTAGCAGCAGTCTTCTTGTAATTAATACCTGAAAAAGGCATTACATTGTCCAGTGTTGTAATTTTGGTGAAAAAAAGGCCAATTTAATCAATCTGGTGTTAGTTAGACCAGAAACAGTAGGCCGCACGTTTTTAATCCTGTAAAAAGGAATTATATCTCCCCGTGTGGGAATCTATGTACCAAAACTAGCATATTAAAAATTCTGGTGTCCAATTTGCAGCAGTTTTCTTGTAATTAATACCGGAAAAAGGAATTAAATCTTCCAGTGTGGGAATTTTGGGGCTAAAAAATAATCTATTTTATTGTGGTGCGAGTTGAATCGCAACAATGAGGAAACATTCTATTAAGGGACGAGGACGCGGTCGTGGTGGTGTCTGTTGAGCCTCTGTTGCTGGCAGAGGACGTGGCCGTTCGGCCTCAGGCGCACAAAGTAGTGAACCAACTCCCTCAAGAAGCCGGCAGAATTTACAGCGATATTTGGTGGGGCCCAATGCCGTTATGAGGATGGTAAGGCCTGAGCAGGTACAGGCATTAGTCGATTGGGTGGCCGACAGTGCTTCCATCACGTTCACCACATTGTCTTCCGACCAGTCTTCTGCGGAAAGCGCACAGGTGGCACCTGAAAACCAAGCCCATCAGTCTGTCACATCACCCCCATGCATATCAGGGAAACTGTCTGAGCCTTAAGTTATGCAGCAGTCTCTTATTCTGTTTGAAGACTCTGCTCGCACGGTTTCCCAGGGGCGTCCACCTAGCCCTTCCCCAGCGGTGGAAGACATTCCATGCACTGACGCACAACCACTTATGTATCAAGATGATGAGGACATGGGAATACCACCACAGCAGAGTGACCAAGTCTCTGATGATGACGAAACACTGGTGCCCACTGCCGCGTCTTATTGCAGTGTGCAGACTGAACAGGAGGAGGTCAGGGAGGAAGACTGGGTGGAAGACGATGCAGAGGACGATGAGGTCTTAGACCCCACATGGACTGAAGGTCGTGCCGCTGACTTAAATAGTTCAGAGGAAGAGGCAGTGGTGAGACCGAGACAACAGCGAAGCCAAAGAGGGAGCAGGGGGCAAAAGCAGAACAGCCGCCGTCCAGAGAGTTCGCCTGCTATTGGCCAGTGCCAACAGGGACCCAGCACCCCAAAGGCATCTTCAAGGAGTTCCCTGGCATGGCACTTCTTCAAACAATGTGCTGACGACAAGACCAGAGTGATTTGCACGCTGTGCCATCAGACCCTGAGGCGAGGCATTAACGTTCTTAACCTGAGCACCACCTGCATGATCAGGCATCTACATGCAAAGCATGAACTGCAGTGGAGTACACACCTTAAAAACAAGGAACCCGCTCAGGCTCCCCCTGCTCCCTCTACCGCTGCTGCCTCGGCTTCCACCTCGAGAGGAATGTTGCCACCTGCCGAGCAGCAAACAGAGGATGTGCCACCGACACCACCACCACCACCGCCACCGTCACCTAGCGTCTCCACTATTTCACACAGCAGCGTTCAGCTCTCCATCTCTCAAACCTTTGAGAGGAAGCGCAAATTCCCACCTAGTCACCCTCGAGCCCTTGGCCTGAATGCCAGCATTTCTAAACTACTGGCCTTTGAAATGCTGTCATTCCGGCTGGTGGACACAGACAGCTTCAAACAGCAGATGGCCATGGCTGTCCCCCAGTATGTGGTTCCCAGCCGCCACTACTTCTCCAAGACAGCCGTGCCTTCCCTGCACATGCAAGTGTCCGACAAATTCAAGTGTGCACTGCGCAACGCCATTTGTTGCAAGGTCCACCTAACCACAGATACGTGGACCAGTAAGCACGGCCACTATATCTCAATAACTGCACACTGGGTAAATGTAGTGACGGCTGGGCCCCAGGCGGAGAGTTCCTTGGCGCACGTCCTTCCTCCGCCAAGGATCACAGGGCATCATTCTTTGCCTCCTGTAGCCTCCTCCTCCTACTCGGCTTCCTCCTCCTCTGCTTCCACCAGCTCATCCAGTCAGCCACACACCTTCACCACCAACTTCAGCACAGCCCGGGGTAAACGTCAGCAGGCCATTCTGAAACTCATATGTTTGGGGGACAGGCCCCACACCGCGCAGGAGTTGTGGCGGGGTATTGAACAACAGACCGACCAGTGGTTGCTGCCAGTGGGCCTCAAGCCCGGCCTGGTGGTGTGCGATAATGGGCGAAATCTCGTGGCAGCTCTGGGACTAGCCGGTTTGACGCACATCCCTTGCCTGGCGCATGTGCTGAATTTGGTGGTGCAAAAGTTCATTCATAACTACCCAGACATGTCAGAGCTGCTACATAAAGTGGGGGCCGTCTGTGTGCGCTTCCGGCGTTCACATCCTGCCGCTGCTCGCCTGTCAGCGCTACAGCGGAACTTCGGCCTTCCCGCTCACCACCTAATATGCGACGTGCCCACCCGGTGGAACTCCACCTTGCACATGCTGGAGAGACTGTGCGAGCAGCAGCAGGCCATAGTGGAGTTTCAGCTGCAGCACGCACGGGTCAGTCGCACTGCGGAACAGCACCACTTCACCACCAATGATTGGGCCTCCATGCGAGACCTGTGTGCCCTGTTGCGCTGTTTCGAGTACTCCACCAACATGGCCAGTGGCGATGCCACTGTTATCAGCGTGACAATACCAATTCTATGTCTCCTAGAGAAAATGCTTAGGGCGATGATGGAAGATGAGGTGGGCCAGGGCCAGGAGGAGGATGAGGAGGATGATGGGTCGTTTTTAGCACTTTCAGGCCAGTCTGTTAGAAGTGGCTCAGAGGGAGGTTTTTTGCAACGGCAGAGGGCAGGTACAAATGTGGCCAGCCAGGGACCACTACTGGAGGACGAGGAGGATGAGGAGGAGGTGGAGGAGGATGAGGATGAAGCAGGTTCACAGCGGGGTGGCACCCAGCACAGCGCAGGCACATCTCTGGTGTGTGGCTGGGGGGATACAGAGGATGATGACGATACGCCTCCCACAGAGGACAGCTTGTCCTTACCTCTGGGGAGCCTGGCACACATGAGCGATTACATGCTGCAGTGCCTGCGCAACGACAGCAGAGTTGCCCACATTTTAACGTGTGCTGACTACTGGGTGGCCACCCTGCTGGATCCACGGTACAAAGACAATGTGCCCACTTTACTTCCTGCACTGGAGCGTGATAGGAAGATGCGCGAGTACAAGCGCATGCTGGTAGACGCGCTCCTGAGAGCATTCCCAACTGTCACAGGGGAACAGGTGGAAGGCCAAGGCCAAGGCAGAGGAGGAGCTATAGGTCGCCCACGCAGCAGTGTCACGGCCAGCTCCTCTGAGGGCAGGGTTAGCATGGCAGAAATGTGGAAAAGTTTTGTCTCCACGCTACAGCTAACTGCCCCACCACCTGATACGGAACATGTTAGCAGGAGGCAACATTTCACTAACATGGTTGAACAGTACGTCTGCACACAACTCCACGTACTGACGGATGGTTCGGCCCCATTCAACTTCTGGGTTTCCAAATTGTCCACGTGTCCAGAATTAGCATGTTATGCCTTGGAGGTGCTGTCCTGCCCGGCGGCCAGCGTTTTATCTGAACGTGTATTCAGCACGGCGGGGGGCGTCATTACTGACAAACGCAGCCGCCTGTCCGCAGCCAACGTGGACAAGCTGACATTTATAAAAGTGAACCAGGCATGGATCCCACAAGACCTGACCCTCCCTTGTGCAGAGTAGTCCTTAATAACTGCCTTAAACCATGTTGTCTTGTACTCCTGGCCACTTCTTCATTGAAAAATCAATTTTTGAAATTAACTAGGATCTTGGGGTGCAACCCAGAGTTGAATGAACCTTCCCTCTGTCTGGGTGCCGGGGCCAAAGTACATGAAAGTGTCCTTCTCCTGTGCTGGGTGATATGAATGTTATACTTGTGCTGTCTGACATGTCTCCATTGTGTGGGTGCAGGGGGCCAAAGTCACTGAAAGCGGTCTTCTCCTGTGGTGGGTGATCTAAATGCCTGATTCTCTGCTGTGGGACCTCTCTCCTCTTTCTGGGTGCAGGGGTCAAAGAAACAAAAGGTGGCCTACTCCTGTGGTGGTTGACATGATGCCTGATTCTCTGCTGTGGGACCTCTCTCCTCCGTGTGGCTGCAGTGGTTAAGGTCTCTAAAAGTGCCCTTCTCCTGTGGTGGTTGATGTAAAACTGATGCTTGTGCTATCTGACCTGTCTCCTCTGTGTCGGTGCTAAGGCCTAAGTAACTAAATGGTGGCCTTCTCCTGAGGTGGTTGATGCCTGATTATGTGCTGTGGGACCTCTCTCCTCTTTCTCGGTGCAGGGGTCAAATTAACTAAAGGTGGCCTACTCCTGTGGTGGGTGATCTGTAAAACTGATGCTTGCGCTATCTGACCTGTCTCCTCTGTCTCGTTGCTAAGGCCTAACTCACTGAAAGTGGCCTTGTCATGTTTTGGGTGATATAAATGTTATACTTGTGCCATCTGACATGGTTGCCGGGGTCCCATTAAATGGTGGCCTACTCCTGTGGTGGGTGATCTAAATGCCTGATTCTCTGCTGGGAAACCTCTCTCCTCCGTCTGGGTGCAGGGGTCAAAGTCTCTAAAAGTGGCCTTCTCTTGTGCTGGGTGATGTAAAACTGATGCTTGTACCATCTGACATGGTTGCCGGGTCCCATTAAATGATGGCCTACTCCTGTGGTGGGTGATCTAAATGCCTGATTCTCTGCTGTGAAACCTCTCTCCTCCGTCTGGGTGCAGGGGTCAAAGTCTCTCAAAGTCGCCTTCTCCTGTGCTGGGTGATATAAATGTTATACTTGTGCCATCTGACATGGTTGCCGGGGTCCCATTAAATGGTGGCCTACTCCTGTGGTGGGTGATCTAAATGCCTGATTCTCTGCTGTGAAAACCTCTCTCCTCCGTCTGGGTGCAGGGGTCAAAGTCTCTCAAAGTCGCCTTCTCCTGTGCTGGGTGATATAAATGTTATACTTGTGCCATCTGACATGGTTGCCGGGGTCCCATTAAATGGTGGCCTACTCCTGTGGTGGGTAATCTAAATGCCTGATTCTCTGCTGTGAAACCTCTCTCCTCCGTCTGGGTGCTGTGAAACCTCTCTCTTCCCTGTCTGGGTGGAGGGGTCAAAGTCTCTAAAAGTGGCCTTCTCTTGTGCTGGGTGATTTAAAACTGATGCTTGTACCATCTGACATGGTTGCCGGGGTCCCATTAAATGGTGGCCTACTCCTGTGGTGGGTGATCTAAATGCCTGATTCTCTGCTGTGAAACCTCTCTCCTCCGTCTGGGTGCTGTGAAACCTCTCTCCTCCGTCTGGGTGGAGGGGTCAAAGTCTCTAAAAGTGGCCCTCTCTTGTGCTGGGTGATGTAAAACTGATGCTTGTACCATCTGACATGGTTGCCGGGGTCCCATTAAATGGTGGCCTACTCCTGTGGTGGGTGATCTAAATGCCTGATTCTCTGCTGTGAAAACCTCTCTCCTCCGTCTGGGTGCTGTGAAACCTCTCTCCTCCGTCTGGGTGCAGGGGTCAAAGTCTCTAAAAGTGGCCTTCTCTTGTGCTGGGTGATGTAAAACTGATGCTTGTACCATCTGACATGGGTGCAGGGGTCAAATTAACTAAATGGTGGCCTACTCCTGTGGTGTGTGATATGATGCCTGAATATGTGCTGTGGGACCTCTCTCCTCTTTCTGGGTGCAGGGGTCAAAGTAACTAAAAGTGGCCTTCTCCTGTGCTGGATGGTATAAATGTAATGCTTGTGCTATCTGACATGTCTCCTCTGTCTGGGTGCTAAGGCCTAAGTCACTGAAAGTGGCCTTCTCCTGTGGTGGTTGATATGATGCCAGATTCTCTGCTGTGGGACCTCTCTCCTTTGTCTGGATGCTGGGGTCGAAATAATAGTAAGCGACCTTCTCCATTGTTGGGTGATTTAAAGCCTGATTCTGTGCTATGGGACCTAACTCCAATTAATATTGGTTAATTTTTATTTATTTTATGTTAAGTCATCATTTCCCTATCTACATTTGTTTGCAGGGGATTTACCTACATTTTGCTGCCTTTTGCAGCCTTTATAGTGCCCAAAAGTTCGGGTCCCCATTGACTTCTATGGGGTTCGGGTCCGGGATGAAGTTCGGGTTGAGTTCGGATCACGAACCCGGACATTTTCCGGAAGTTCGGCCGAACCTCTCGAACCCGAACTTCCAGGTGTTCGCTCAACTCTGTCAAGACTAAATACATTTTATTCTTTTAATCTTTCTTCATAACTAAGACCAGCTGCACGGCGTCTTTCTATGGACTGGTGCCCAGAAGTGAATTGCATATACCACGTGAGGCCGCACCAATGCCTTGTAAAGTGGTAATATCACATTACTGACCCCCAGAGTCCGTGCCTCGTTTAATGCATGACAATATCCTGGGAGCCTTAGAAGAAGTTGATTGACATTGTATGCTGTTATTTAATCTACCATCTACAAGTACACCACTTATAACCCGGGACCATTCTGAATAGGAATCATTGACCACAACTCTCTGGACACGGTCCTTCAGCCAGTTTTCAATCCAATTACAAACTATACTTTCCAAGCCTATAAGCCTTACTTTACCTATTAAACGTCTATGAGGGACAGTATCAAAAGCCTTTGCAAAATCCAGAAACACATCATCCACACCCGCCCCTCTGTCCAGGTTTCTACTCACCTCCTCATAAAACAAATCAGGTTAGTCTAACAACTTATGTCCTTGGTAAACCCATGTTGGTTATCACTTATAATATTATTAGCAGTCACAGACTCCTGCATATAGTCCCTTAAGAGTACTTCAAATATTTTTCCCACAACAGAAGTTAAACTAACTGGTGTATAATTACCTGTGAAGGACCTAGATCCTTTTTTGAATATGGGCACCACATTTGCCTTGCGCCTGTCACGAGGGTGTCACAACCTATCGCTGACCCTGTTGTGTCTGGGTACAGAAGGTCGCAGTGGGTGGCTACTTACTTGGTTTCTCAAGAGATCGCTCCATGACCTAGTGGTGAGAATGGATTCTGGTCCAGGTTTTCCTGCTTAAGTTTGCGATCCTTTTTGTCCCATTTTGGAATCTGTATCTTTTCCTTTCAGCTGTTCTCAGTCAGTTACTCCCAGCTACTATATATTTTCCCTTTCTGCCTTCCTTGTTGACAGATATAGACCTTCTTTCCAGATCTTCTATTCTGACTTCTGGTGGAGTTGGAGTTGGTGTGTAGCTGTTGGAACTGGTGCTGTCGGATCTCAGGTTCTCTTCTGTTTGTTGTCTCCCTTCGGGGATTGTTTGTTGTGTTTGTGTTATTTGTCCTTTCCCTGTTGTTACTCTAGGTGTCAGTGGTGAGGACTAATGCTCCCACCGTCCTATTCACTACCACATTATTTCAGGGTAAGCCAGGGACGAGGCACCGTATCGGCGTATGGGTTAGCAGCCCGTCTAGGGACGTGAGGGCAGCCAGGTGCCAGTGCCAGGTGAGCTAGGGGTCACCACTCCTCCCTCTCCCTAGTGAAAGGATACTCCTCCTCCCTCCCCTCTACGCCGCATGTCTGTTACCTGCCAAATCGGACGTGATAGCACCAATCAGTTGGCACTGTACCAGTACCTAGAGAATCTTTAAAAATTAAAAACAGGGGCAGATCAATGATTGAACTGAGCTCTTTGGTTTTTTAGCATTTATATATTTAAAGAATTTGGGGGGATTTTTTTGCTCTCTTTTGTCACCTGCTGTTCATTTTGTATTTTTGTCAATTTTATCTCCTTTTTACAGATTTTATTAAGCCCTTTGTAAACTGCCATGATCCCATTATTCAGCCATGTCTCGCCTCTGCAGAGTTTGTCACACAGAAATCTTAGATTCCTCACTTTTCCATCATCCTCCTGCTCCTGGTGCCCCAACATTGTTATCTTGCTGCTTCCCTCAATTCTGTGTTCTCCATGTTCCCCAGTGCCCCCAAATACTATACTAAAGAAATAACAGTATTATATAGATTGTCCCCAAAGTGATCCCTAAAGTCACACCAATAGTAATAATTCTCTCCCACAGTGACCTCATTATTAGTAGTGCCCTCCATATTGTGTCCACTAATTATACTACCACCACAGTGCCCCCAGTATGAATAATGCCCACAGTAATGATAAAGCCACCCTATAGTGACCCCAGTAGTAATAAGGCCCCCTTACAGTGCCAACAGTAGTAATAAAGCCCCTATATGGTTATTGACAGTTATTGTAATACTTCTAAATATTAATAAGGCAGCTCACTAACGGAAAATTACGGATGTCTGGTGCTCTTACCCTGGGACCTGGTTCACCCCACCAGAAAAATGTAAAGCTATAGAAATTGGGAATTTGGGTAGGCACACAGAAATATGCTCACATGCAGTGATTTTATTAATACGTAAAAGCAGTGCAACAACATTCCCATAAGTAGTGCATCAACATTCACATAAACATATAGCAAGTACTTGCTCTCAAAAACTCCACAAAAAACTTTCAAAAACTTTTGAATTTCTATCCACTCAAAATTCAAGCTTTAAAATTCAGAGTCCAGATACATAAAAAATGTCCAGCATTAGAGGAAATTAATATAAATCAAAACTCTGTAATACCACAATGGGAATACGGTCCTTAATGATTCACATTAGATATTTAAATATTTATGTCCAGGTCCAGAGTAGTTCATGCACATTTATATAATCAGCAGCGTTTGGTTCAGTTTCAGTGGTTAAGTCCAAATCCCGAGTACTCATAAAACAACATCGCTTATTAAATATCGGTTTAGCGTGCTTTAGGGTGAGATGGTGATACTTACGGTCACGGTGGTTTCTTTCATGCGGCGTCCCGCATCCACACTGACCTGAGTAAATTGCTTTCACCATCTCTCCTCGCTCGGCGTCTCACGTGACCTGACTCCTGGTCATGTGCTTCTGACTTCCTCTTGTCTCCTCCGTGCGCTGCCTCGATGTTTGCTGCTTAGCAAATGTTCTGTTGCACTGTAGATGGAGACTTTAATTTGTGAATCCTGGCTTTAGGAGTGCTCCCGATAAATAATATTTGCTGGTGTATTAGTGCATTTCACTTTTGTTGATCCATAAAGTTCCTCTGCTAGAAACACCAAACTAGTTTCAAAGCCCTCACTGGCTTCTTCCTCAGTGGTCTAGTATGCATATGCTAGTTGATCCCTTTTTATAGTTTTTTTTTTGGTGGATCCCTATAATTTGTGGGGTGGATTACTGGATTGCACATGAAATTACACGAATATAAATGTATAAATATATAAATATATAAAAATATATATGATAAAATAAAATACAATAAAATAAAGTAGAGCATACGTAAACATTTTTTCTTAAATTTGATGTCATCCCTGCAGAGAGTGTAAGATATATCAGACAGTGGTTAGTAACTCCTGGGGGCACTCTATATTTTTGTTTCTATTCCTATGAAATATATGAGAAGATTTTTATGTAATAATCTTTATGTAATAATCTGGATGTTCTGTAAAGTAAAATGGATGTTCTGTAAATAAAATATGAATATTCTGTAAGTGAGATATTCTGTGAGTGAAATATTATCTCCACCCTAAAGCACGCTATACCTATATTTAATAAGCGATGTTGTTTTATGAGTACTCGGGATTTGGACTTAACCACTGAAACTGAACCAAATGCTGCTGATTATATAAATGTGCATGAACTACTCTGGACCTGGACATAAATATTTAATGTGAATCATTAACCACGCCAGGACCGCCTAACGCACGGATGCGTTCGGCGGCTGGGCGAGTTAATCTGGGTGGATGCATCAGCGCGTCATCTCGCGAGAGGCGATAACTCCTGTGAACGCGCGCGCGTGCTCACAGGAATCGCGTCAGGAGGAAGTTAAACTACAGCCTGCCAGCGCTGATCATGCGCTGGCAGGCTGTAGTAGTTAATATCTCTGTAAATTGACAATATCTCTGTAAATTGACAACTTTGTATAAAATGTTTTAAAAAGTTGTCATTTACAGAGATATATCTCACACATAGCATGGGTATATGTAAAAATACACCCCAAAACACATTGCCCTACTTCTCCTGAGAACGGCGATACCACATGTGTGACACTTTTTTGCAGCCATGATGCGCAAAGGGGCCCAAATTCCAATGAGTACCTTTTAGGAGGGCATTTTGGATTCCAGACTTCTTCTCACGCTTTAGGGCCCCTAAAATGCCAGGGCAGTATAAATACCCCACAAGTGACCCATTTTGGAAAGAAGACACCCCAAGGTATTCTGTGAGGGGCATGGTGAGTTCATAGAAGATTTTTTTTTTGGCACAAGTTAGCGGAAATTGGCTTTTTTTTTTTCTTCTTCTTACAAAGTCTCATATTCCACTAACTTGTGACAAAAAATAAAATTTTACATGAACTCACCATACCCCTCACGGAATACCTTGGGGTGTCTTCTTTCTAAAATGGGGTCACATGTGGGGAATTTATACTGCCCTGGCATTTTAGGGGCCCCTAATGCGTTAGAAGAAGTCTGGAATCCAAATGCTTAAAATTGCCCTGTGAAATCCTAATGGTACTCATTGGAATTTGGGCCCCTTTGCGCACCCAGGCTGCAAAAAAGTGTCACACATGTGGTATCGCCGTACTCAGGAGAAGTGGGGCAATGTGTTTTGGGGTGTATTTTTACATATACCCATGCTGGGTGAGAGAAATATCTCAGTAAATGACAACTTTAAATTTTTTTTATACAAAGTTGACAATTTACAGATATTTCTCTCACCCAGCATGGGTATATGTAAAAATACACCACAAAACACATTGCCCTACTTCTTCTGAGTACGGCGATACCACATGTGTGTCACTTTTTTGCAGCCTAGGTGCGTAAAGTCCAACAGGTACCTTTAAGTTTTACAGGGTTGCTCACAATTTAACCCGCCCAAAATGACAGAACAGTAAACACACCCCACAAATGACCCCATTTCGGAAAGTAGGCACCCCAAGGTATTCACTGAGGGGCATAGTGAGTCCATGGGAGATTTAATTTTTTTTTGCCAGAAGTTAGCAGAAATGGAAACTTTATTATTTTTTTTTCCTCAGAAAGTGTCATTTTCCGCTAACTTGTGAAAAAAAATAAATCATTCATGAACTCACCATGCCCCTCCGTGAATACTTTGGGGTGTCTTCTTTCTAAAATGGTGTCATTTGGGGGGTATTTATACTATCCTGGCATTCTAGCACCTGAAGAAACATGACAGGTGCTCAGAAAGTCAGAGCTGCTTCAAAATGCGGAAATTCACTTTTTTGCACCATAGTTTGTAAACGCTATAACTTTTACCCAAACCAATAAATATACACTTATTGGATTTTTTTTTAAGTCAAAGACATGTAGTACAATAAATTTAGAGAAAAATGTATATAGAAATGTAGTTTTAAAAAAAAAAATTTACAACAGAAAGTGAAAAATTTAATTTTTTTGCAAAAAATTCGGTCATTTTTGATTAATATCAAAAAAAGTGAAAATGTCAGCTGCAATGAAATACCACCAAATGAAAGCTCTATTAGTGAGAAGAAAAGGTAAAATTCATTTGGGTGGTAAGTTGTATGACCGAGCAATAAACTGTGAAAGTAGTGTAGTGCAGAATTGTAAAAAGTGGTCTGGTCATTAAGGGTGTTTAATCTAGGGGGGCTGAGGTGGTTAAGGACCGTATTCCCATTGTGGTATTACAGAGCAGGGGCGTACATATAGGGGTCGCAGGGGTCGCAGTTGCGACCGGGCCCGGCTCCCCAGGGGGCCCGGCCGCCTGCGGACCCCTGGCCCCGGCCCGGGCCCTGCAGCTGCGCGCAAAGTAATACTGAATCCTCCAGTCCTCGATCATCCCGCGAGACCTGCGAACTGCCTGCAGCAGGTCTCGCTGGAACATGCGCGCACAAACTCACGTGGGCGGCGCCAGCAGCAGATGGGACCCGACCAGACCAGGGAGAGATGCCTGAGAGGGAGTCACGTCGCGCGAACCAGCCAGCAGGAGCCTTGCCCAGTACCGCCCCGCAGTAAAGCCAGCCGCCCAGCCCCAGCCGGTAAGAAAAGTGAACGCTGCGCCAGCAGCACGAATCTCTGCTTGTTGTGCTGGATGCTGCTAAGCGCACACGGGCGGGCGGGCGGCCGGGTGGGGTGGGGGGCGACGGGCGGAGGAATTTGAATCAAAACGCATGAGCAATGCGGCTGCCAATGAGCAAAAAGCTCTCCTCTAAGGGGGGGGTTCGGGTTGGGTTGGCTAAGGTCAGGTGGAAAAGCCTTGACTGAGGGCCTGGCAGATGACCGGGAGGGGGAGGGGTAAGCCTTAAGTGGCCTCACTGGCATGGGGATGGGGGCGGGGAGGGGTGGCGGGTTTGAGTGGGGGGCCCCATGATTTGGTTTCGCACCGGGGCCCTATGGATTGTGTGTACGCCACTGTTACAGAGTATTGATTTATATTAATTTCCTCTAATGCTGGACATTTTTTTTGTATCTGGACTCTGAATTTTAAAGGTTGACTATTGAGTAGATAGAAATTCAAAAGTTTTTGAAAGTTTTTTGTGGGAGTTTTTGAGAGCAAGTGCTTGCCATATGTTTATGTGAATGTTGATGCACTACTTATGTGAATGTTGTTGCACTACTTTTAAGTATTAATAAAATCACTGCATGTGACCATATTTCTATGTGCCTACCCAAATTCCCAATTTCTAGTGACAGTTATTGCCCTGCAGGACAGCCCCATGTCCTGCGGTTGAACTCAATGAGTACAACTGTACAACTCTTTTGTTTGCTTTCTTTGAGGTCCCTGTTCACACTATGTGCCTCATATGATTATGGGGAGCGTCTCCGGTGTCCAGAGTCAGATGAGTACATCACCACCATATACTACGGTAACTCATACCTGGCTGTGTATCTCAGTCTGGCTGTGTACCTCAGTCCTACATGTAGTCGCTGTGCATCATCTCTATGCACTACGGTAACCTATATGGTACATCACCACCATGTATTACGGTAATTCATACCTGGCTGTGTATCTCAGTCTGGCTGTGTATCTCAGTCTGGCTATGTACCTCGGTCCTACATGTAGTCGCTGTGCATCATCTCTATGCACTACGGTAACTTATATGGTGCATCACCACCATGTATTATGGTAACTCATACCTCCTAATATCCTGGAGTCTTTGCAAATGAGTAATAGCAAATAAAGCGGATACTCATCACTTATAATTGCTTTCTGAACAAGACATCGATCCCTTCCCGGTTTGTCGCTCTAGCATTAATATGCGAATGTTTTGACATTTGTCTGTGATCGCCTCAAAGAGGGGGCGGGTAATTTGGGCGCGGCGTTTGCTGCGGCGTCACCGCGCCTCCTGTCCTTTCATTAGCCGCCCCAGGGGCTTGATCCAGAGCAGGGGAGGAGTCTCCTCCTTATATAGCGCGTGTCCTTGTGGCCGCGTATGGCCATTCAGTGCTGATAGCTGCAGCCTCTGTCACAGAGGCTAGCAGCCTGTTTGTTTGTCCTTTTACCCACATGTTATGCTCCTGACGAGACAAAATATGGCGAAACATGTCGAGCTAGCAGTGGGGGCAAACCTATGTAACTGAACTATGCGTGACTTGCGTTCACACTACAGAAGTGGTCGGCGTTTATTCAGCCCCCTATAGTATGTGAACAGGTGCACTCAAGCGTTTTGCTCACACCCAGTTAGTGTCCCTTGATTCGTGCTTACAGGGCTGGCAATTTGGCATTTGTTTCATACACATGAACAGGTGTTCCATTTCATGCAGCCTACCCTAGTGAGAGGATGTTTATCAATGGATTAGTCTGATTAATTTAGTCCAGGGCCATCTATACTAGGTGACTGAGCTGAGCACCTTGTCCGTGCCACGGTGCGTGTACTTGGTTGTGGACAGATCACTACAGCCTTGTTGGCGTGCTGCTGCAACCTGTGTACTGCACCTTAAGTGGAGTTCCTAGTGACTGCCTCCACACCTGAGCGGTACCGCAGACTGTTGTTTTCCACGCAATACCCCGGTCTGTTTCAGGGTTTTGTGGATAGTATTTGGTCACTCGGAATTTTATATATTTGGTAGGTTACTTTTCCTTGCACATTTTTTTTGTATTTTTGCATATTTAATAAAGTATTAGTTTTACTTAATCTTCATAGCGTTCCTATCCACAGTGAATTATTTTTGACAGTGGAACGCAAACCACTATTAGCTTGTCAGTGATTTCACAATAGAAAATGGATCCGTCCCCCATTGACTTTCAATGGTGTTCAAGACAGATCCTCATGGCTATAAAAGACATAATATAACCGGATCCGTTCATTACGGATGCATGCGGTTGTATTATTGTAATGGAAGCGTGAAAGTAGCCTTGGCTGTATAGCACAATCAGCTTGTGAGCCTGCTCCATGCATATGCACAAATGGCATGGAGTTATAATAATATATAATAATATAATAATATAATGCATTAAGAGATTAAGGTATGCAAACTAAAATATTTTAACTACATAAACACTATTTTTTATGCACACTTTTTTTAAAATAATATTCTTTTATTCACATCTTTAACATCTTAAGGATACAGGACGTACGGGTACCCGCTCCTGCTCGATGGTGTCCGCTTCATGTCCACGACAGGCAGCGATCCTGATCGCGGAATTTAGCCCCTCAGATGCCGTGGTCAATCCTGACCACGGCATCTGAGTGCGTACAAACCAAAAGTTTTAGGGTACTTTCACACTTGCGTTGGTGCGGATCTGTCTGTTTATTTGCACAGACGGATCCGCACCTATAATGCAAACGTTTGTATCCGTTCAGAACGGATCCGTTTGCATTAGTTAAAAGAAAAATGACAAAGTCAAAAACGGATCTGTTTTGAATTACATTGAAAGTCAATGGGGAAAGTCAATATTGTGTCATTGAAAACGGATCCGTCCCCATTGACTTACATTGTAATTAAAAACGGATCTGTTAGGCTCCGCTTCTTCAGACGGACACCAAAATGCTGCATGCTGCGTTTTGGTGTCCGCCTCAAAAACAGAATAGAAGCGGAACGGAGCCGAACTGATGCATTCTGAACGGATCCTTATCCATTCAGAATGCATTGGGGCTGAACTGATCCGTTTTGGACCGTTTGTGAGAGCCCTGAAACGGATCTCACAAACGGAATCCAAAACGCCAGTGTGAAAGTACCCTTACTTTCGGTTTGTGCTCCGGCTCCCCGTGTGGTAATTAGAAGAGCCGGAGCATGCCTGTAGTAGCCTGGGTCTCTATGATTGAAACCCAGGCTGCTGTATAGTATTTCCTATGGAGCCATAGCCTGTAATAGGCTCCAAAGGAAATATGCGATTTTCTCATATATTCCAATGCTATTGCATTGGAGTATATGAGAATAGCAATCAGATCATTGATTGTTATAGTTCAGGAAAGTGTAAAAAAAAAAAAAAAAAAAAAAAAAAGTTAAAAAAAACAAAACAAAAAAAACACATAAAAGTTCAAATCACCCCCTTTTGCCAAAATGAAAAAAAAAAAATGAAAAAAAATACACATCATGGGTGTCGCAATGTGCAAAAATGCCCATACTATAAAAATATAGAAAAGTATTCCCTATACGGTAAGCAGAAAAACAGAAAAAAAACGTCCAAATGGCTGGTTTGCCATTTTTAGACGCCTTATTTCCTCAAAAAAAATATTAAATAAAAGGTGATCAAAAAGTAATACACACCCAGAATGGAATCAATAAAAAGATCAGATTACTACGCAAAAAATGAGCCCCCATCCAGCTCCGTACACATAATTACAAAAAAGTTATAGGTGTCAAAATATGGTGACTAAAAAGGAAAACTGATTTTTTTCCCGCTTTTGAATTTTTTTTTCACTATCAAAATGCAAGAAAACCTATACATATAGGGTATAGCCAGATTCGTACTGACCTTTAGAATAAAACTAACTGGTCAGTTTTATCGCACATTAAACGTCGGAATTAAAAAACCCGCAAAACTGTGGTGGAATTGCTTTTTTTTTTTTCAATTTCACCCCATTTGGAATATTTTTTCCCGCTTCCCACTACATCATATGGAATTTTAAATGGTGGCATTGAAAAGTACTACTTGTCCCGCAAAAAACAAGCCCTCATATGGCCATGTGAACCAATAAGTAAAAAGTTATGGCCCTGGGAAGGCAGGGAGCGCAAAACGAAAATGCAAATATAACTACCTCCGGTCCTTAAGGGGTTAAAACCCCATTGAGGAATTACTATTTTACACTTACTCCTGTATGCTAATACATTATTCTCTGTGTCTCAGTGTGCCCTAACAGCAAGCTTATAGAACAGACAGTCCTGGAGTTTTTGAAGTTCTCAAAAACTTGACTGCAGATGCAGACAGGCTAAGTGTCTGGCCCTGTCAATCCGGTGGAAGGTGGATGCTTCTTTACCTGCAGGGACAGCCCTGCTAATAAGATGAATCTATTTGTTGGAATTAATTTGTCTGTCAATCTCTTTACAGCCTCATCCACAACTGTATTGTAGTCCACAAATCACGCATCTGCAAAATACGGATACCTACTGAGTGCAATCTTTGTTTTTCCCACTCCCATCACCAGAAATAACTATTCTTGTCTACAAAACAGACAAAAATAGGACATATTCTATAATTTGCGGAACGTAAATGCAGATGCAAACAGCACACGGATGTATGTTGTCCTTTTTTTTGTGGACCCATAGAAATTTTGGGGTCCACGTGCAATCGACAAAATATTGGGATCGGTCAAAATACGGTTGTGTGAATGGGGCCTAACCTTGTAGTTCTTTAGTTTGAATTTACTGAGCCACAGGCAGCATTAATTCCGAACAGGTTACCTTATTACTGAGAGCGGTGGTGTTTTAAACAGGTTGATGTCAGCTCAGGTTTATCTTCATTCAGCAGGACCTGTGTTGACGTAACCGCGCTCACCACATTTATGTAAGCATTCTGTAATAAGAATACTATTATTTTCCCTTATAACCATGACTTTAATCAATTTACTAACCTCATCTCCTAGCAACCATGCGTGAAAATCGCATTGCATCCGCACTTGCTTGCTGATGCTATGCGATTTTCACCCCCCCCCCTCATTTTATTTCTGTGGGGCCTGCTCTGCGTGAAAAACGCAGAATATAGAACATGCTGCGATTTTAAGGCAACACACAAGTGATGCATAAAAATCACCGCTCATCTGCATGGCCCCATTGAAGTGAATGGGTCCGGATTCAGTACGGGTGCAATGCGTTCACGTCACGCATTGCACCCACGTGGAATTCTCGACCATGTGAAAGGGGCCTTAATCAGTAAATGGAGATGTTTCATCCGGTCCCTTTTCCACAAATATATCAAATCCACCCCCTAGCCATGCAGTCTTCCTTTACAAACATTCATAAAAGGATTTGCTGGTCTAAACAGCTCAATGAATTCAAGTGTGCAGTGGTACTGTAATAGTATGCCGCCATTGCAACAAATCCTTTTTCCATTCTAGATATTCTATGATCAACTGTGAGTGGTATTATTACAAAGTGTAAGCATTTAGGAACCACAGGAACTCAACCACAAAGTGGCAGACCACATACATTTACAGAGACATGAAGCTGAGTACTGAGGCTGGTGTTGAGCGAATTAAAGCATCCGAAGTGGAATTCGATCAAAAGTTTAGGAAAAATTTGATTTGCCAGAAATACTAATTTCCTTGCGCTTCATGGTAACGAAATAGATTTTTTTCTTAAAATGGCTGCTGCACATCTTGCAAATTAAAAGAATGAAGCCCTGGGAATGCGAGATCACCCATAATGCTGTGCAGACAGCCAATTAGCAGATAGCCATCCCCTGTCACAGCCCTATAAAAAGCCTCATCATGTGCTGTCTCTGCCATTTCACTGTGAGATGAGCTTAGGGAAAGACTTGACAAGCACTTATGCTCTAGGGACAGTGTTGCAGATAGCTTTTAATTGGATAGAGTGGGAGAGTGCAGGGACGGTGCACGTTGAGTGTAATCTCTGTGTGAATTATAGAATTACTGTGCCTTGGTATTAAAGTGCTGTGCAATATCGCCATCTGCATCTTGTTGAACCGCTGCCACATTTGCAGTTAATCTGTTAATTTATACATTGTTTCTGTGCCTCAGTATTAAAGGGCGGTGTAATATATTGCTGCCACATTTGCAGGTAATCTGTTACATTACTGATACAGTTACTGTGCACTATGGCCAATATACAGTTGTCTGGACCCTCCAACGGAATGGGCAGTGGCAAAAATGTTGCTGTAGCCAACACAAGTAGCAGCAGAAGGAGGGTTGTTGGTAGCAGCAGCCACAGCAACAGGCCACAGCTGCCACTGTCATCCAGCGGTTGTGTTTTGACCAACAATCCAGCTGTACTGGAATAGTTGACTCTCTCTTCGACATCACCTCAGGTGACAATAGATATACACAGCCAGGAATCGGTCGGCTCCTCTGACACCATGCTTAGTTGGCATGGCCCAGGAACTGCCTCTGTGCTTTCATTTGCCTTGAACCTACCTCTTGCTTTTGCTCCTCCTTCTGCTAGCCAAGTAACGTTTGCTGCCCACTATGGTCCACTTTTCAGTGAGAATGAGCTTTTTGAGGACAGTCGGCAGTTACAGGCCAGCACAAACTTGGAGGAGAGGTCCGGTGTGGATTCCTCTAGGTGTGCAACTACTAATTATCACAGTCGGGTGGGAGCACATGTTGCGAGAGGTCAGGTACATGCACAAGAGACAGGTGAGGGTAACATTACTGAGGAACAAACAGAGTAGATGACAATGTAGTCGATCGCACTTGGAAGCCAGGTGAAGGGGGGCATTGTCATCAGGGGGGCAGGGAACCAATAAGACAGCAGGGTGGAAGTGTGCCCATGAGACAGCAGGTTGGAAACAGTGGGAAATCTGCATCCAAACGTGGGAGGGGTACACCGTTTGCTATTCAGGAGACTACCTGTCAGGAACCCACTAGCAGTGCACAGGTTCATAAAGGCAGTGGCAGACAGGCATCAGACAGTGGTGGAGAGAAAATGCCCTACTCAGCAGTGTGGGAATTTTTCAGCAAGTCACTGGGCACTGGGCACGTTAGTGTGACGGTATGCAGGATATGTGGGCAGAAGGTGAGGGGTGCTAATGTTGGCACGATGGCTGCGCTTCAGCGCATGGATAGTCACCATAAAGTGGCGTGGGAAAAATGTGCCACTTGTTTCGTTTTACAGCCTGATGCAGCAACCACTGCATCTCCCACCAGCCCACACCCCCTCTCCAGCAGTCATGGCTCGCCAATGTCAGCAGAAGGAGACTGTCATTCCTTCCCATCAACTTCAACGTCGTCTGTAGCTCCTGATGCTCCTCCTTCTACTCTTACTCTTTGTCACTTGTTTCAACAGCAATTGATCACCGAGGCAATTGCTAAAAGACGCATGCACTCCAATGGAGCAGAAGTTAAAAGTGCACCTGGCCAAGTTGCTGGTTCTACAAATACTGATCAAATACTTATGCAAAACACTGACCAGATACTGACTGTCTGAAAGAGTCCATTAAAGTTGTGCATGCAGGACTTTCTTTCCTGGTAAAGAAACTGATTTCAGATGTAAATAGCCAAAACGGATGCAAGTATTTGGTCAATGTTTGGCATCAGTATTTGATCATAATTTGTAAGCCAAAAGCATGAGTTGGTCCAAAACACAGATGAGATGCAAATAATTCCATAATATTTTATCCATGTTTTGGACCCACTCTTGTTTTTGGCTTACAAATACTGATCAAATACTGATACAAAATACTGACCGTCTGAAAGAGGCTTTATACATACTCAAAAAACAGGATTCGTTTTTTTTGTTTTTAGGTTTCTGTCCTTCTGACGGATCAGAAGAATGGAAAAATAAACTGTGATGCTAACACAACATTACTGCTACTGATGCTGCCTCCTCCCCACTCATGGGGCCACTACTATCACTGTCACCTTCCCTACTCTATCATAGGGCCACTGCTGACACTGCTGCTGCCACCACCATCCCCACTCTGTCATGGGGCCACTACTGCCACTGCTGCTGCCACCGCCCCCAGCCTGTCATGGGGCCACGTTTGTCATGGTTACTGCCACTGCTGCAGCTGCCACCTTCCCCATTCTGTCATGGGGCCACTACTTGAACCTTGAGGCACTGCACGGTTAAGTCTATTGTGATAAATTAGACCTGACTCTTACATCAACCTGTAATACTGACGCACATTGATTCGATAGCTAACAGAAGGGATTAAAAAGCATGTGTTTGACTACCACAACATGGATTAAAAGAACATTTTTTTTCTCTACTACTTAATTGGTGCTGCCTTCATTTCTTTATTTTGTTCCATTTAGGAGCCATTTGGATACAGGTCCTTTACTGAAGCGTGCTATATGCTTTTCTTTTTGTTTAACAGAAGAGATTTGCTATGAATCTTGGTGTACACTGTTACTGCCACTGCTGCTGATGACTTGAATCTTGGTGCACTGCACAGTTAAAGGGGTTTTCCAGGTTCAGAGCAGAACCCGTACATACCCACATGTTCACAAAAACAGACCCCCTAATATTAGCATTGGAGCATTTCATGCTCTGATGCTCTCCCTTGACCTGCGCTGGACTGCGCAGGGCAAGGGATTCTTTGATTATATTTTTTGCACTGCTAGGCAGGGGCATCCAACTCTGATGGATGGGCTTTAGCGCTGCCCTAGCCGTTTTAAAGGCTAGGGTAGCACTAAAACCGAACCATTAGTGCCGGTGATGTCACCCAATACACTGCTGGGTGGAAGGCTCCACCTAGCAATGGTAAAAATTTAAACAAATAAGCCCCTTTAAAGAGCCTGGTACGTCACTGGATCTCCTAAAAATGCATTCGCCCTGCGTGATTCAGCGCAGGGCAAAGGAGAGCATCGGAGCATGAAATCCTATTGGGGGGGCTTATATTAGGGGGTGCTGAACACCAGCTCTGAACCCAGACAACCCCTTACAGTCTGTGGCGATAAATTAGACACGAAGCTTTTATTGATCTGTAATACTGATGCACAGTAATTCCACAGCTAACAGAAGGGATTAGCTATGAATCTTGGTGCCCTGCCATTGAGTAGAAGTTGATAAATTACAACTACCTGTAATATTGACAGCAAAGTACCTACAGAATGGATTAACTATAAATGTGGGTGCATTGCAACATAATGCACACAGCGATACTCTCCCCCTGCACTCTCCCTGCAGTTTAAGTTCCAAGCCTTTACACTGAGATTGGACAGAGGTGCCTGAGTATACCAGATTTATCGCAATTCATGACAAATTAATTGGGAATTAATTGAATTTCTTGACCAAGTTCGGTTGAATCGTCCAAATCGAATTTTTTAAAACTTTGCTTATCTCTAATGGAAGCACATAGTGCATAAAAATCCCCAACATTCTACGGACTCAGTAACTCCCAAATCTCCTCTAGCATTAGTATGACCACAAAAACATTATGCCAGGAACTTCTTAGCATGGATTTCCATGGCCGAGCAAACTGCATGCAAACCTTACATCACAAAGCACAATGCCAAGTATTGAATGAAGTAGTGTAAAGCATGTCATCGCTTGACATGGGTTGACTGGGTTAGTGGAAATGTGTTCGCTGGCGTCATGAATCATGTTTCTCTCTCTGGCAGTCTAATGAATAAGTCTGGGCTTACATGTACATGCAAGGAGACCATAACCTGCCTGACTGCATTGTGCCAACAGTAAACTTTGGAGGTGGGATAATGCTTTAGGGTTGTTTTTTAAAAAGTTGGCCTAGACCCCATAGTTCCAGTGAAGAGAAATCTTACTGCTTCAGCATATCAAGACATTTTGGACAATTGTATCCTTCCAACTCCGTGGAAACTGAGTTTTGGGAAGGCCCTTTTATGCTCCAGCATGACTGTGCCCCAGAACACAATGCAAGTTCCAAAAAGGAATGGTTGAGTAAACTTGGGGAAGAACTTGACTTGCCAGCACAGAGCCCAGACCACAACCCTATTAAACCTTTGAGATTAACTAGAATGGAGATTGTGAGACAGGCTCTCATGTCCAACATCAGAGTCTACACTCACAAATGCTCTTATGGATGAATGGGCAAAATATCCACAGACACCCTCCAAAATCCTGTAGAAGCCCTTCCCAAACAGACTTAAAGCCGACACCAAAACACCGCAAATAATAAATTCTCCCATAGTGTATAAATATGTAACATTTTCTACTGAGATTTCTGAAACAATACCAGTTTAATGTCAGAGTTCACAACCTTTTCTTCCACTTATCTATCCAGAATTTAGGAGCCAAGTGGAATGATAACTAGTGGATACAGTGAATATAAAAAGTTTACACACCCCTGTTAAAATATCAGGTTTCTGTGCTGTAAAAATATAAGACAAAGATAAATCATTTCAGGCAGGTGTATGCTGACTAGTGATGAACGGGAGGTGCCATATTCGAATTCGCGATATATCGTGAATATTCGAATGAATATTCGTAATATATTCGCCGAAATTGAATATTCGTCATTATTAAAATAATCGCGATAATGTGCGAATATTTTATTCGCATTACGCAAATTGAACTTCTTATATAAAGGCATATCTCCTACTGGCTTGCAAACATGAACAAATACTCTAAGTTGGATGCGCATTGCGAAAAAAATTACCATTATTTTTTTCAACAATCAGAATACTTACTTAGTCGTGTTCAACTTCATATTCTGTTCATTGTGGGAAAAAATTTTTTTTCGCATTGCGCATCCAACTTGGAGCTGTCAATAGGCAACTTTCCCATTGCAAATGCATTTTTTGAATTAGCGAATATAGCGATATATTCGCATTCACCATATTCGCTAATTCGAACAAGCCAATCGTATTCGTAGTTCTGTAGCCGTATAACGCGACTTTAATGCGAATAATTTCCATAGAAACATTCGTGTGCGTACAGATGTTATTGTTCAAGTTAGGCGGCAGTAGCTTAACTTATTCGTATGTGCTCGTGTTTGTGCGCGTGCTCATGCGCATGTGCACACACACATACAGGCGTGGCTTCTTCCTGGGAGCCGTTTCAACACGTTTTGTTGTGGTGCATGCGATCCATGCGAAAAAAGATGGTGGGCAACAATTTCACCAGAGAGGAGGAGGATATCCTGATTACAGTAAGTTATTGAACATTACATTACAGCTATAAGTACATGTGACGCTTGTAACATTCAAATGTATGTTTATGGAGATAAAACATTTTAAAATTTTTGCAATACATATAAAATCTCATTTCACATAGTTTGCTTACTGCAGTGCTTACATAGAAATGATTTGTGGAAACAAGTATTGTTGGCATTCAAAAACAATACTTATTGCCCCAAATCATTAATATCTACTAATCTCTTATATATATGAAAATGAGTTTCTGTCTGTCTGTTATTTATGGCCGACCAAACGACTGGACCGATCTTCACTAAGTTTGGCAGACGGGTACATCAGGTATCTGGGAAGGTTTTATACCGGGGCTCAGCTCTATAGGACGTATTATTTCTGAGATATTCCCCCAAAAATGACCTGCATTAGCAAAAACAAGCCCCAAACTGCCATCCACACGGCCACATGTCCCTTATCAGCCAATAGAAGCTGGCATGTCCCCAGGTTGCCATAACAAGTGATCACAGGTTAGAATAGTTTTCAGGTCCTTAACCCCTTAAGGACGCATGACGTACCTGTACGTCATGATTTCCGAGTCCTTAAGGACCCATGACGTACAGGTACGTCATGAGTTGTTCCGATCACTGCTGCTCAGCTGGCAGTGATCGGAACAAGGTACCTGCTGAAATCATTCAGCAGGTACCTTGTTACAATGCCCAGGGGGGTCTTGTGACCCCCCCATATCGGCAATCGCTGCAAACCGCAGGTCAATTCAGACCTGCGGTTTGCAGCTTTTTGTGCGATCTCTGATCCCCGCGGTCTGTGACCGCGGGATCAGAGGGTTAATGCCCCCAATGTGTTTATTTTTAACCCCCTGCAGCCCCCAATCATATTGTGGCTGTGGGGGTGCAGGGGGTGGTTGCGGGCGGCGGGAGGCGGTGCGGGAGGCGGGCGGTGCGGCGGGCGGGATCGCGATTGCGATCCCCGCCCGCCTCCTCTGTAATGTTTCCCTGGTGTCTAGTGGGTCTATCAGAGTGTCAGCACATTGCTGACACTCTGATAGAGAACGGCTGGCATCTGTGCTTGATCAGATGCCAGCCGTTTACCCTTCCGTACGGACCGTGGTATGGAAGGGTTAACAGGGAGGAGCTCCTCCCTCTCCCATCGGGGGCTGCTGTGCCTTTGCAGCCCCGAACAGGATGGGATCGCAGAGGAGGGGGCTCCACTCCTTCTGCTTCAATCACCTGCTGCCCTCTTATGGCAGCGGGTGATGGTTGCCATGGAGACAGGACGCTTTCAGAAGCGTCCTGTGTCCATGGTGCGGAAAGTCTGAATAGACCTGCTAAAGGTCTATTCAGACTTTGTAAAGTACAAAATACAGTACAGTGCACTATATAGTGTACTGTACTGTATTATACAGACACCAGATCCACTGGATCTTTCAGAACCAAGTGGGTCTGGGTCAAAAAAAATGTAAAAAAGTGAAAAAAAAGTAAAAATGAAAAAAATCACATATCACTGAATAAAAAAATAAAAAATAAATACACTACACATATTAGGTATCGCCGCGTCCGTAAAAATCTGCTCTATAAAAATATCACATGACTGAACTCGTCAGGTGAACGCTATAAAAAAAAAAAAAAAATAGTGTAAATAAGCCATTTTTGGGCAACTTACGTCACTAAAAATGTAATATAAAGCGATCAAAAAAGCGTATGCCTCCCAAAATAGTACCAATCAAACCGCCATCTCATCCCGCAAAAAATGAACCCCTACCTAAAACAATTGGCCAAAAAATAAAAAATCTATGCTTCTCAGACTAAAACATGATTTTTTTTGTTTCAAAAATGCTTTTTAGTGTTAAATGTATAAAAAAAACTAAAAAGTAGACATATTGGGTATCTCCACGTCCGTAAGAATCTTCTCTATAAAAATATCACCTGACCTAACCCCTCAAGTAAAAACTGTAAAAAAAATTAAATAAAAACTTTGTCAAAAAGCCATTTTTTGTCACCTTACATCACAAAAGGTGTAATAACAAGCGATCAAAAATTCATATGACCCCCAAATAGTGTCAATCTAACCGCCACCTCATCCCGCAAAAAATGAGCCCCTACATAGGACAATCGCCCAAAAAAAAAAAAAAAATATGGCTCTCAAACTATGGAGACACTAAAACATGATTTATTTTTGTTTTAAAAAATGATATTATTGTGTAAAACTTATATAAATAAATAAAAAGTATACATATTAGGTATTGCCGCGTCCGTCACAACCTGCTCTATAAAAATAACACATGACCTAACCCCTCAGCTGAACACATCAAAAAATAATAATCAATACGGTGTCAAAAGCCATTTTTGTCACCTTACATCACAAAAAGTGTAATAGCAAGCGACCAAAATGTCATATGCACCCCAAGATAGTGCCAATCAAACCGCCATCTCATCCCGCAAAAAATGAGCCCCTACATAAGACAGTCGCCCAAAAAATAAAAATAAACTATGGCTTTCAGAATGTGGAGACACTAAAAATAATTTTGTTCAAAAATGCTTCATTATGTAAAACTGAAACAAAAACCCTAAAAAGTAGTCATATTTGGTATTGTCGCATCCGTTACAACCTGCTCTATAGAAATAGCACACAATCTAACCTGTCACTTCAACAATGTAAATAGCAAAAATAAAAACGGTCCCAAAACAGCAATTTTTTGCAAATTTTCCATTTTAATCCATTTTTCCAGTAACAAAGCAAGGGTTAACAGCCAAACAAAACTCAATATTTATTGCCCTGATTCTCTTGTTTGCACAAACACCCCATATGTGGTCGTAAACTGCTGTATGGCCAAACGGCAGGGCGTAGAAGGAAGGGAACGCCATATGGTTTTTGGAAGGCAGATTTTGCTGGACTGGTTTTTTGACACTATGTCCCATTTGAAGCCCCCTGATGCACCCCTACAGTAGAAAATCCAAAAAGTGACCCCATTTTGGAAACTACGGGATAAGGTGTCAGTTTTGTTGGTACTATTTTAGGGTAAATATGATTTTTGGTTGCTCTATATTACACTTTTTTGAGACAAGGTAACAAAAATAGAAATTCTGAAATTTCATCTCCATTTGCCAATAACTCTTGTGGAACACCTAAAGGGTTAACAAAGTTTGCAAAACTGGTTTTGAATACCTTGAAGGGTGTAGTTTCTTAGATGGAGTCACTTTTATGGAGTTTCTACTCTAGGGGTGCATCGGGGGCTTCAAATGGGACATGGTGTCAAAAAACAGTCCAGCAAAATCCACCTTCCAAAAACCATATGGCGCTCCTTTCCTTCTGCGCCCTGCAGTTTGGCCATACAGCAGTTTACGACCACATATTGGGTGTTCGTGCAAACTACAGAATCGGGGAATAAATATTAAGATTTGTTTGGCTGTTAACCCTTGCTTTGTTACTGGAAAAATGGATTGAAATGGAAAATTTTTCAAAAATCGAAATTCTGAAATTTTATCTCCATTTGCCATTAACTTTTGTGGAAAACCTAAAGGGTTAATTACGTTTGTAAAATCAGTTTTGAATACCTTGAGGGGTGTAGTTTTTAGAATGGGGTAATTTTTGGGTGGTTTCTATTATGTAAGCCTCACAAAGTGACTTCAGACCTGAACTGGTCCCTAAAAGTGGGTTTTTGAAAATTTCTGAAAAATTTCAAGATTTGCTTCTAAACTTCTAAGCCTTGTAACGTCCCCAAAAATGAAATAGCATTCCCAAAATGATCGATACATGAAGTAGACATATGGGGAATGTAAATCAATAACTTTTTTGGTGTTATTACTATGTATTATAGAAGTAGAGAAATTGAAACTTGGAAAATTGCGAATTTTTCAAAATTTTGGGTAAATTTTGTATTTTTTTATAAATAAAAATGAAATTTTTCAACTTTATTTTACCACTGTTATGAAGTACAATATGTGACGAAAAAACAATCTCAGAATGGCCTGGATAAGAAAAAGCGTTTTAAAGTTATCACCACATAAAGTGACACTGGTCAGATTTGCAAAAAATGGCCAGGTCCTTAGGGTGAAATAGGGCTGAGTCCTTAAGGGGTTAAATGTTCATTTATATCATGTATGACGACAAAACTACACTGCTACATGCATGGGGGCAGGGGGCACTATTAAAGGGGCAGGCATTGTGGAGTTCACTGTCATTAACCCCTTAACGCAAAACACTGTGCATGCACGGCGAGATGATCGCGCGGGTGCAGGAGCTGCGCCTGACCAATCACTGCAGGGGTACGGCAGTCCCTGATAGCCAGGCCCCTGCTGTATCCGCCGGCATCGCTGTTCACAGCGATGCTGGCGGATTAAGCCCTTCTATGTCGTGGTCAGCGCTGACCGCGACATAGAAGTGTTTTGCGGTTAGTGAACGAGCGCATCGGGTCCCCGTGCTGCTGTGACGGGGACCCGATGTGTGATGCCGTGCAGAGGCTGCCCAATGCCTTGCCGGAAATCCGTTGCTGATGGCAATCAACAGCAAAAAAATGCATACAGTGGAAGATGCCAGCCAGTCTTTGCCATTGTTAAGTTTCTGATTGTTCTCCACATCCACATAATTGTTACCTTATGTAGGATGGTTATTGTGGTACGTGTAGTCCGTTGCTGGCATCTTCCATTGTATGCCTTTTTTGCTGTTGATTGCCATTAGCAACGGACTACAAGTGCAGGATATGCTCCCCTATATATATGCACAATCGTATGTGGGTTCGAGCATATCCTGCTTGTTTAACACCACACCACGTTTTCTAATGGTTCAAAAAAAACGGATAGCAGATAAATCTATATATGTTTCACATTGCACATCTAATCTTCCGCCTCACACAATATTCCCACCACTACATACCACCAGACCCTCCCTCAAACCCACACCACCTCTGACCACCCCCCACCCAACACACACACATACACAGTCTATAGCAGGCATTCTCAAACTGCGGCCCTCCAGCTGTTGTAAAACTACAACTCCCATGATGCCCCTCTATAGGATGATAGCTGTAGGCTGTCATGGAATTATGTGATTTTTAGTTTAGAAAAAGCTGGAGGGCCGCAGTTTGCTGGAGGGCCATAGTTCGAGGATGCCTAGTATATAGATTCTAATAAGTTTCCCTTTGGCCAGGAGAAGTAATGTTTGACATTCAGTATTTGCTGGTTCAGGATGCACCACGGGGAGGCGAACCAGCCTTACACCCCGTACCGTCACTTCACTAGACGGGTACATCTCTCCTCAGATGGCCAATATCCAATATCTCATACTACACACACATACAATTTCAACACAATCCCAAATTAAAAAAAAAAAAAAGATTAGGCAACTTTAACATTAGCGGCAGGGGACCTAGTTCACCTACGCCCCTAGAATGACGCTTCGTCCCTATTGACTATAATGGTGGCGGGGGCGGCGGTACAGCAGCAGCAAGGCAGCGCATGGCGAGAGACAGTCTAACTGAAAGCTCTGCATGTCGTAGTTTAAGCCCGGGGAACCTCTCGCCGTGCACTGCCTTAGCCATAGTCACCAACATTTATTCATCATCTCAACCACCAAACCAAAAATTATTAGTGTTTGAAAGTGAAATATTAGATTTAAAGTTACCGTTATAAAATCTGATTATATGCTTTTTTTTTATACTGCAGCGCATGTTGGAGCAGGGCTACGACCTGACCCGCTCCCATGCCGAGAAGAACACCATTGTGCGCAGGCTCGACTATGAGCTGTGGAGGGACTACAACACCAAGCACAAGCGTCTGGCCATTTTGAAAAAATGGTCAGACTTAAAGAGGAGACACGCGGAAAGAATCCGCGAGATACGGGACCAAATGCCCAGGTATAATGATTAATGAGTGTTAGAATAAAGATACAAAAGTAATGTAAAACACATGTACATTTTTGTTTTTAGATTTTTTTTCTAAAAGTAGTAAAATTTGTTATTATAGGTGTTCCTTTGCCTGCTGTCAGACGCAGGCCTCCCAGACAGCAGCTGTGGGAGGTATCTGCGTCAGAGGAGGAGGCCGGACCCTCAGGGCAACTTCATGCCCCTAGCCCCCGATGACGGGGACGAGGAGGACGAGGAGGAGGAGGAGCTGATCACCACCCCCCACAAGGAGTGTAAGTATGTGCTGTGGCTGTTTTCACTCAGTCACTGTTCACACACACACGTGTCAGTTTAGTCTTCACCATAGACACACTTTTTTGGAGCAAACAATAAGCTTGTTAAAGCTTTACTAATAATCTTTCTTGAGCCCACACATATCAGAGAACCTTTAGTCCCACACTTACAGTTCGGTACAAGCGGGATATCAAAAAAGTACTAGCTCAACACTCTTTACAGTCTTACAGAGGTCTGGTTCCCCTCTAGGATTGTTCTGCATTCCCATTGCCTATCCACACTGTATTTTAACAGCCTTTTTAACCACAATGTTATGAAAACCGCAAGATGTAGTATGGGTGTGACCTGTCCCACCCAATGTCTCTGACTAATAAAACCCAGGCCCAAAATAATTTCTAAAGAAAACCTCCCTGAAACCTATAGTTACAGGTGTACAGATTCACCGAGGCATACATCCCCATATTCCCATTGAGACATAACGAGCAGACATGATTATTCCCCAAACTCGGACCAGATATTGTTGGTGTCAACCCAAATAAACGGGTATATTTGGGGGGGGGGGGAGACACCCCAAAGTGGTCGGAGATACCATTGGCCAATGAAAATGTAGCAATTTTCTATACGCTACTCCTCCCACAGTTTTAGGAGTACAATTAACAAACTTTGCTTGTGCTTTTTTAACCATCCCACCCTCCGGGCCCCTGGAGCGGCTCCCCGGAGACCCCATTTTGTCCCATCGACCTTCATAGGAAAACTATTAAGTTTCGTCACTCCTTAAGCTTTCAAGTTAAAGTCACCAAACTTGGGTCACTTAGTCATGGGGTCACCCTGAAAATTTGTGTCAAATTTGGGGACATTAAAAAGTGGGCAGAGTCACAAACAACCAAACAAATTTTCACTGTTGACTTCAGTGTGAAAATGTTAAAAAGCTGTCATTCCCACGGTATTTAAGCCAGGGTCCCCAAACTTGGCACTGTGGGTTACTAGGTGACTGGGATTAAAATTTATAAAAAAGTGGGCGGAGTCTACACTGCCCAATCAAATTTCAGGCATTTGTTTAAATGGGAAGAATCAAACTGCCGCTGCTCTTAGACTTTTATTGGCACAGTCTTCAAACTTTGCAAAGTTGGTCACTGGAGGACTGGGATTAAAATTCTAAAAAGTGGGTGGAGCCACCAACAGCCAATCAGATTTCAAGCCAACATCATGTGGTTTCTTCAGAAACGACAACGTCTATTTTATTTATTGTTTTTATTTTTTTACAGTATTGAAAGAAATGGACCTCAAAATTAGGAAGATGGAGAGGGAGCACCAGACTAGTATGAAGGCATTCCGGGAGCAGCATCTCCGGAAGCTGCGGGAGCTCAAGCTCCAGTTCTCAAATGGCATGCGAGAAATGGAGGAGAGGCATGCCAAGGACGTGGGGGATCTAAAAAAAATTGTTAAAAATATGAGGGCATTGCCCTATTAAGATTTGTGCAATTGTTTTATTTTATTTTTTTGTAATTATATTGTTTATTTTTATTTTTTAAATTAAAAACTTTGAAGTTTTCACTATCAATGGTTAAACATTTTTTTAAGTAAAGGCCCCTAGAGTCCGTTCCCAAACTAATCAGTATCCTGACATACAGCATCCGCAGGTATATAGAAATAGGGTAGTATGAGGCCTACACATAACTCAAATGGATCACGATAGTAGTAGTCATTGGTAAGTGGTTGTGTATTAAATATTAAGTACAAAGCAAAGCATTCTAATAGTCCAGAGTTACATTTAAAATACATTTTTGGTTAATTTTCCTAGTAACTAAATTATTTTATGTAGTAACATAAATTTCAAATTATCGTAAATAATACATGTATTTTTCATCAAACAATTAACTATTAAAATACAAAACTTGAACAGAGTAATACATAACTACAAAAACCTTGTTTGATTTATCAAATTAGCAAAATTATAAACTTTTACAAATTCCAAAAATTTCTTTACAATCAAATCTTGTTATCAGAACTATAAAACAAAAAAAGGAACAATGTTGGAACAATAAAATGGTAGGGGTAAGAACTAACCAGCATGGATCTTCGATAGCGTCCAATTTTTAATAATTTGCATGTTGTAGCATTGCTTCCGCCATACAGATAGAAACATATGATTGATTACATGACTATGATTATATGAATTCTCTAACCGGTGACATGTCTCCAAGAACATCATATAGTACACAGTTTATACTAAAAATCTTAAAGCAGTGGTTATATATAATTAGCATGTGCAAATCCTCATTACATAATTGCCAATAAGTAACATAAACAAGAAAAGTACCTATACATATTTACATGTTGCTACATGGCTCCATTCACAAAACCGGATTTCCACACGGATGAGTATAACGCCAGTCACACCCAACCATGTAGAGAGGTCAACACGAAAGTCAGCCATCCCTCCCAGAACGACAGACAACACTGTGTTGGATCCTAAATCTGTGTGACAACAAAAAAAATAAAATAAAAATAAAATATATAAATTTTCGTAGGTTCATCAATCAGTCCTGTACAATGCCAACTGCACAAGACCTTTTGACAAGGGAAGGCCACATGCGGTCCACACCGTGCTACAGCGTGAACCCCAACATAGCCGCCCCAAACCACACTTAATTTTAAATAAAAAATAATAAAATAAAGTGAAATCATTTCATTTTGTGAATAAAGCCAAACAACGCTAGATAAAATGTCTTTTTAAAAAGATTATTTAAATAAATATTTTTATTAGTCCTACTCAGTTAGATCAATAAATACGTACAGGAACGCTATCCTATAGTTTACTATCTAAATCTCAAAGATACGGATGGCACAAAGTTCCATTAAAATAAATAGTTTATTAAATATATTAATAAAAACATACACAACAATATATTATATATGGGAAACCATTCTTAAAGCGCCATAATTATCCTGTAAATAAGTTATACCAAGGGTAGATTAACTTCATATGACTCATCCACAGTTTTCTTCACTCTATCCTAACCCTGATTATATATCCTCCTACTCACTGCAACACAGCTAATCAATATTCATGTTAAGTAAATCGCATATGTAGTACCAACAGGCATCACTAAACATAACATGCTATATCCTTCTCTATAAATAAGTAAACCTAGCTGACCAGTATAACAAACATAAATAGACCGAGGTCACATACCCTTAAATAATCTCTGGTACTCCTATGCAGTAATGGCGCCCCCTCTACGCGTTTCGCGAATTTGCTTCGTCAGGAGGAGAGGCAAATAGGCGAAGAAAATGACGAAGCAAATACGCGAAACGCACGTAGAGGGGGCGCCATTCCTGCATAGGAGTACCAGAGACTATTCAAGGGTATGTGACCTCGGTCTATTTATGTTTGTTATATTGGTCAGCTAGGTTTACTTATTTATAGAGAAGGATATAGCATGTTATGTTTGTGATGCCTGTTGGTACTACATATGCGATTTACTTAACATGAATATTGATTAGCTGTGTTGCAGTGAGTAGGAGGATATATAATCGGGGTTAGGATAGAGTGAAGAAAACTGTGGATGAGTCATATGAAGTTAATCTACCCTTGGTATAACTTATTTGCAGGATAATTATGGCGCTTTTAAGAATGGTTTCCCATATCTAATATATTGTTGTGTATGTTTTTTATTAATATATTTAATAAACTATTTATTTTAATGGAACTTTGTGCCATTCGTATTTTTGAGATATAAATATTTTTATGTCTAAATATTGACAATACATAAATAAGCAGAGCACATGCGAGAATAGGAAACATGCAAACCAGGTTAAGAGAATTCATAATTCTATACTTGTTAAAGTGCAAAAGATAAAATCAGGTCCATGATAGTTGTCTACACACGATTAGGACATACAGCATCTAGAGTTCACACAGTACTAGAATGCTAACTCATAAGTTTCCATTTGTAACTAGGCAGAATAACGCCAGGCACTGGCAGGTAAGTACACTTCCAGTTTATAATAAAAATTAAATAACCCAATCGAAATTTTACTTTAAAAAAGTGTGAAGGTCTGGACTCTATGATAATTCCCTATGCGATCAAATGTCACTCAAAATTTTCATGACATGCAGCAGCATCAACGGCAGGATTTAAGGAGTAGTGTATTATCAGGGCAGCATGTCGCTTGGCCCGATTCGGCATCACAGGCAGCAGCAGACGTTATGTTAAAAGGCTCAAATGTAAGTCAAAATTTTCATGACATGCAGCAGCATCAACATCAGGATTTAAGGAGTGGTGTATTATCAGGGCAACATGTAGCATGGCCCGATTCGGCATCACAGGCAGCAGCAGACGTTATGTTAAAAGGCTCAAATGTAAGTCAAAATTTTCATGACATGCAGCAGCATCAACATCAGGATTTAAGGAGTGGTGTATTATCAGGGCAACATGTCGCTTGGCCCGATTCGGCATCACAGGCAGCAGCAGACATTATGTTAAAAGGCTCAAATGTAAGTCAAAATTTTCATGACATGCAGCAGCATCAACATCAGGATTTAAGGAGTGGTGTATTATCAGGGCAACATGTAGCTTGGCCCAATTCGGCATCACAGGCAGCAGCAGACATTATGTTAAAGGCTCAAATGTAACTCAGAATTTTCATGACATGCAGCAGCATCAACGGCAGTGTGGCGAAACAAACCTAGCCAATGGGTGCTGGAGAAGCCTTGTTGCCAGCTTCTTGACCCAGGATTATGGCCCCTCTCATCAGCCCATGCTAAAATTAAACCACTTGGTGATTTGACTGTGTTTGTGGCATCTGAGCGCTGTTTGGATATATTGAGCGCTCAGATCTAAGCCATCTGGGGATATGTTAAATGTCTATATTTACTGTAATGGTTGGGACATTGTATATTTGAATAGTGATGTCTGTCCTATTGTCCCCACGTGTGTATTGGCGATTTCACTTTGTCCTGAGAGATAATTGAATGACTCCTCTTTGTCTCCAGGACAGAAGACATTGTTTAAAACTATGTATTCTCCTGCTTGTGATAATTACATCCACCCATTGTGTAAGGTAATTGTATCACAGGCAGCGGGGAGAATTTTGTAGGGGAGTGGTTAAACGGTAAAGCTGTAAAGGATTGGCTGCTAGGTCATGTTTTCAGTTCCCAACCAGGATTTCAGAAGTGGTCTATTATCATGGCCACATGTAGCTTGGCCAAATTCAGCAGCACAGGCAGCAGCAGACATTATGTTTAAAGGCCCAAATGTAACTCAACATGTTCAAAACAAATTCATAATTAAAACATTACATCATATACATGATACAAACTTGACAAAAATATCGATCAAATAAATATTAATAAATAAATAACAAAAGTAATTCATTTAAAGTTAGAAACAGAGGGAACAATTAAAAACAACAGAGTTTGGGAGGGAGAGCAAAGGAGAGGGATGGACAAGGGACCCTTCAGCGCCCTGAACCGACAGCAGGGGCCATGAAGTCACTGCCGATCCAGGACTCATTCATCTTAATGAATGTGAGTCTGTCCACGGAGTCTGTGGACAGACAGGTCCGCTTGTCCGTGACCACCCCACCTGCCGCGCTGAATGCCCGCTCAGACAGTACGCTGGAGGGGGGCAAGATAGTAACTCCAGCGCATACTGAGCGAGCTCACGGCAGGTGTCCAGCATGGCAACCCAGTACTCCATGGGGTCGTCAGTGGTCATGCTGTCAGAAGCACCTACCGACCCCATGTAGTCTGCCACCATGCGGGCCAGCCGCTGGTGGTGACTGATGCTGCTGCTGCTGCTGGTACTGGGTCGCGCAGACTGGTAGAAGAGCCTCATCTCACCCAGAAGGTCACCTGCTCGGCTGGTGCTGCTGGTGCCAGCCGCCTGCTGGGTGAGATGGGCGGGGAGAACTGGAGCTTGAGGCCGAGGGTTTGCCTCTTCCAGCCGGTGGATAAGACAGGCCCGCAATTTTTCAAGACGGGCCTGCCTCCGGCTGGCTGGGATGAACTGCTCCAGTTTCCCCTTGCAGCGAGGGTCTAAAAGGGTGGCCAACCAAATGTCTTCCCTCTCCTTAAATTTTTTGATCCGGGGTCCCTCCTGAGGCATCGCAGCATATGGGCAGCCATGGGGAAGAGCACAGCCCGCTGTGACTCTTCACGACTGCCCGGGACCATGACCTCTTGGTCCTCCTGCTGCTGATGCTGCTGCTCCCGGTCTGAGATGCCCCACCCTCGGACTAACGGTGCCCCCAGCACCGGCTCTCCCTCCTGACCAGGCCCAGACTCCTGGACGTACACTGATTCCTCCTCCTCCTCCTCCTCCTCCTCGTCCTGGGCCTGGTCCTGGTGGAGCATGGTTGACTCTTCATTCTCCACCAAGGCACTCTCCCCAGCTTCGAGCAGGCGATCTAGTGTCCTGTCCAGCAGGAACACTAGGGGGAGCACGTCATTCAGACCGACATGCTCCCCGCTGACCATCTTTGTTGCCTGCTCGAATAGGGCCAGCACGTGGCAGACCTGCTTTATCTGCCCCCACTCCGCATTGGTGATGTATGGGAGTGGGTGTGATGGCCCTGAAGTGCCTAGGTCCAGCAGGTATTCCCTCACCGCCTGTCGCTGCTCCCACAACCTCTCCAGCATGTGGAGGGTGGAGTTTCACCGCGTCACACTGTCCACAATCAGCCTGTGGGGGGGCAGGCTGTTGTCCCTCTGTAGTTTGGACAGGAACGCGGCGGCAGTTGTGGTGCATCTGAAGTGGCTGGCAATCCTACGTACCCTCAGCACAATGTCACTCAACCCTGGGTACGTACGAAGGAACTTCTGTACCACTAGGTTAAGGACATGTGCCATGCAGGGCACGTGGGTCAGACTGCCAGCATGAAGGGCGGCGAGTAGGTTGCTGCCGTTGTCACAGACAACCATACCTGCTTGGAGCCTTCGGTATGTCAGCCACTTCTGAACCTGAGCCTGTAGTGTGGACAGAACATCAGGTCCAGTGTATCTCCGGTCCCCTAAGCTCACAAGCTGGAGCACGGCCTGGCAGCGGACGTGCCCCACACTTGCGTAGCAACAGGGACGCTTGCTGGGGGGCTCAGCAGCTGTGGAGACAGTGGCTTGCGGGAGAGCAGCAGTTCTCACCTGGACACCCCGGGGCGGCACCAAAAAATCAGATGCTGCCAATCCCTCCCCGGCGCCTCGGAGGGACACCCAATGGGCTGTGAAGGTTATATAGCGTCCCTGCCCATGCCTGCTGGTCCAGGCATCCATTGTGAGATGCACCCTGTCACTGACAGCATAATCCAGCGACAGGGATACATTCCGCACAATGTGCTGGTGAAGGGCAGGGACGCCGGTCCTGGCAAAGTAATGGAGGCTGGGGACACGCCATCTGGGTTGGGCCTGCTCCAACATCTGCCTAAATGGATTGCTATCCACCAGATTGTAAGGCAGCAGATGTTGGGCGATAACCCTTGCCAGGAGCCCATTGAGTGAACGCACGTGACGGTCCCCGGGGGCGTAGGGCGCGGTGCGTTCAAAAGCATCTGCAATAGATGGCTGGTGCCGGACGGCAGAGGAGGGTGCAGTGGAGGCAGAGGTATGGCTGCCGGTACCAGTACCTCTATTAGAGGGAGCGGTGGAGTGGGAATGAGTTGGTGGAAGGGGTTGGGGCGGCTGCAGTACAGTGGCAGGAGCTGCTGTCTCCTGCACACTGCTGGTGGCACTGCTGCTTTGACCACCCCGCATCTGTTCCCACACCCGCCAGTGATTGACTCGGATGTGCTGGTTGAGGGCCGTGGTACCCAGCCGAGCCATAGATCTCCCTCTCCTCACCCTGGCATTGCACAGCTTACAAATGCCAACTGTGACATCATCTGCTGCCAGGGTGAAGTAAGCCCAAACAGGCGACTTCGCACCGACCTCCTGTCAGATGGGGTGGTGCTGGCTTGCGCCTGTTCGGACTCGGTGCGCACAGGTGGAACTGGCTTCTGCTGCCTACTCCTGCTGCCATTACCAGTGGGGCCCCTACACTGGGCTCCCTGGTGACCTGGCGCACCATTTGCCTCGGGTGCCTACCTTCATCGGTGCTGCTGTCACCTGACAAAGGAGGTGGCACCCATTCCGGGTCACCCTCCTCTTCACCCCCTGATATGTCAGACCCAAGGCCAACCTGTGGTGGACTGACGGGAACAGGTGACATGGAGCCCCTGACCGGGCTCTGCTGTCCCCTTGCTGGAGCCTGGGTCTGAATAGGTGCAGGGGTTGTGTGGCTAACACCACCCTCACCAGTTGGAAGGGATTTCATAGGGGGATTTATAGGCCCCTCCTCCTCCTCATCCTCAATCCCTTCCAACAGGTCCTGCCCATCCTCAGGGCTGAACAGTATTTCCGCCTCCTGCATTGCCTCCCCCAAGATGTCCCTCTCAGTCTCCAACTGTTCGAACAAGAGAGGGGACAATTCTTGGGAGCTGGGGGTTGGTTCTACAGAAGGCGGTGTGCTGCAGTTGCTGGCAGCCGGGGCAGAGGACAGTGGTCCTAGAATCGGCCACGAGAGCCAAGACAGCCTCTGTATCCTGTGAAGTAATTGGGGTGGGGACGATGGGTGTAAAATGAAAGGACGAAAACTGTAACACACGACACTAAACACATAAAACTATCAAATTATTTTTTTTTAACTTAAGACTAAACTAACAGACACAGAGACTAAAAAACTTTTTTTTTTTAACGGAGGACTGACAAAACTACACTAAACACAAAACATGTAAAACTTTAAAACTTTTTATTTTTATTTTTAACCTAAGACAGACACTAACTGACACACAGAGACTAAAAAACGTTTTTTTTTAACGGACGACTAACAAAACTACACTAAATGCCAAACACTTAAAACGTAAACTCTTTTTTTAACCTGACACAAACAGTAACTGACACTTAGAGATTACAAGACGTTTTTTTTTAACGTAAGACAGAAAAAACTACACTAAACACGTAAACCTATAACCTTTTTTTGCAGTTTTTATTGTTTTTAAACCTAAGACAGACACTAACTGACACACAGACAAAAAAAATAGTTTTTTTTAACGGAGGACAGACCGAACTAGACTAAACAAACATATAAAACTTAAATTTTTTTTTTTTAAACTTAACACAGACACTAACTTAGACTAAAAGACTTTCTAAAATGAACAAATAATGGAAAAAAAAAAAAACTAATACACTAACTGGACGGACACTAACTGACAGACAAAACAGACAGATAGACCCTACACTATACTATATCACTAACTAACCTAAACTACACCCTGACCTGAAAAATCTAAACTTTACTATTCTCTAACTGTAGCCCTAATACCTAACCTAAACTATCAAGCACTATCTATCTATCTATCTATCTATCTATCTATCTATCTATCTATCTATCTATCTATCTTATATATTACAGCTACCTACCTAACTCAATTCCCTACACTTAACCCTGCACTGAACCCTATCTGCTACACTAGGCCCTAACACTAACTATGTTTTTCTCCTAACTCTACTAAACTATCTCAAATTATTTCGACCCTATCAGCTATAAAACTACACTTCCCTAATCACTACCTGAAACTAGAATATTATAAATTAAATCCAGATAATATAAATCAAACAGCAGACAAAATAGCACAGCTCCAAGCTCCAACAAATCCAACACCACAAAATGGCTGCTGGGTGATGTCGTCACTTATATAGTGAAGGGGTACTCTAGTTTCCTATTGTTTGCTAGGGATGTTGCTAAGTTGTGACAAAGCCTTCTCATTGGCTATTCAAGCTAGGAGAAGGGAGGGAAAATGATAATGATGAGTCACCTCATACACTGTAGGAAAAAAAATAATAAAAATATTTGCATGGAGAATATATCACTATATTCTACATATTCGAAAATTCTAACAAACAAAACCTGCATGAAAATAGCTTGATGCCCCTACGCGATTACAAAAATGCAAATATTGTATTCTAAATGATTCTAATTACTGAATACTGATGTATAATTTTCCTCTTTACTGTATTTTATGTCATGCGAAAAATCGGCAATTACATATGCGCGTGAATCGGATCGCATAAGGGCAGTATACTATTAGGTTGGCTTGCTTGGTCGAATAGACGAAGATAAAGAAAATAGCGAATGTTGTGCTATATTCGCAATATTTGTCTATTCGTGTAAACCAACCAAGACAACCCATTGAATGAACCCAATATCATACTGCCCTTATGCGGTGCGATTCACGCGCATAGGTGATTGCCGATTTTTCGCATGACGTAAAATACAGTTTACTACATAAAGAGGCAAAATTATACATCAGTAACAATTCTCATTACTGATTTATAATTGTCCTCTGTATGTAAGATAGTTTGTGTCATGCGAAAATCGGCAATTACATATGCGCGTGAATCGCACTGCATAAGGGCAGTATACTATTAGGTTGGCTTCAGGGGCGTAGCTAGAAATGACTGGGCCCCACAGCAAATTTTTGTATTGGGCCCCCTACCCGCACGTTTCGCTCTCCCTCTATAATGTGCCAGCCATATAGCCCCCTATAATGTGCCAGTAGTCAGCCATATAGCCCCCAGCCCCCTATAATGTGCCAGTAGCCAGCCATATAACCCCACTATAATGTGCCAGTAGTCAGCCATATAACCCCCTATAATGTGCCAGTAGTCAGCCATATAACCCCCTATAATGTGCCAGTAGTCAGCCATATAACCCCCTATAATGTGCCAGTAGTCAGCCATATAACCCCCTATAATGTGCCAGTAGTCAGCCATATAACCCCCTATAATGTGCCAGTAGTCAGCCATATAACCCCCTATAATGTGCCAGTAGTCAGCCATATAAACTGTCGGGTTTATAATAATTCAATTAAGAATTATTAATTATGGTCATAAAAATATTTTTTCATAACTACCTGAAATTATGACCTGGTGAATTGTAGATAACTCAATCGACACAATTCACATCTGAGGCCGACTATTTCCTCAGATAATTAGTTCTTTTCATATGAGTGACATTAATGCTAAAGATGTAACTTTTGACATTAAATAATACGCAGATATTATAAAAACATGCAAATTTTATTAGTTACAAGATTATAAACATAAACTTGTACATAACACAATGATATATGCCAATGAATATATATGGCGTCAATAAAAAGCATTACAAGCTTAAAATAAGTAAATAAACAATGATATCTGCCAATTAATATATACGGCATTGATATCAGGCATCAGAAGCTTCACAATACATGTGGGTAAGAGCAGCTTGTCACATTATAACAAAGCTATTTGGTTAGGATATCAAAACAAGAAGTTAAATTATATACATTACTCCTGTTGAGAGGAAAACCTCTTGATATCAAAAATGGGTGTGCCTAATCCTAGACATCAATCTGGAATGCTGAATACATTCCCCACCCCTCTCTAACCAAAGTACATCTCACATGACTTCTGGAATGGGCAAATCCATTCAAGTATATAACTTAGAAGATAGTAGTCAAATCCTAGACTACTTTTACATGTATACTTCTGTCCTATTCTGGACTATTTTCATATCTGTATAACCTGGTAAGACTATTAAGACAACAGACATTGGAAGAACTTGGAACAAATCTTCCAGTGGGAATTTATCATCTAGCTTGGCGAAGAATGCTACTATCAATATATCTATATCTATGCATATATGTATGCAATCATTTAATACTCTGATAAATTATGAAACTTGATTCTTCTGCAGGTAGAATGAAGGCTCACAATTATTCTATATCTAAGACTACATCTCATATAAAGAGATGATAAATAAATAATATGTTCGCCAACATAGATGCTATGATTTTACCCACATTATCTAAATAGTCTAATAGTCTTATCTAAAATGAAACATCATTCTTTGTGTTTCTTACCAAGTCCTAGTAGGAATCTCACTTCTGCTCCTAGGAAAGCTGGATGGTCCATCACCATGGCTTTCATCTTGGGTGTTGGCTGGAATGTAGGAATGCTATGCTTCCTCCTTTGTTTCTTAGCTTCTCCTTCTTGCCTCTCTCCTTTCTCCTTCCTGATGCTCATCTATCTAGGGTAATTATCTCCCTTGTAATCTAACATTACCACCCCCTGGATTAGTATTCTCCAATCAATTGAGCGGGTGTAAACATATGTAATAAGATCCTATGAGATCATGTTTACCCATAATGCAACTATGGAGGATGTTGTAACGATATCGATATCTGTCTCCGGATGGCACTGTTGTGCAAGCTATTAACACCATATCATGAAGAGTTAACTAGGGTATTTTTGCATCATATACATTTGACCCTCGTCGTCGTAAATCAGAGATAAGGATAAATGTAGACATTTTGTATCAACTAAAGATAGACAACTTGGAGTCTCTCTGACACTATTGATCTATGGGCCATTATGGTATGAATGGGCCTTGTTCTCTAAGACATGTCTGGAGAATCCAGTGTACTCCCTTACAGATAAGACCACATTTGTGGCAATAACTCTTAAGACACAATACTCTCTATATTTTTACACAGATTGAGCTTGGCATGACTTCATCTTGGCCTGTTTCTACCACACAGCAAAACTTTGGCTCAAACTGTTTCTTAAAGACAATGAGCATGCATTTTGAATATAATATGACCAGGTATCAATATATATACCTATGAAAATGCCCGACAAATCCCCCCTTTTCAGCATATTCAATTTCGTTTTTAGAAGGTTGAATAGGCTGAAATGCAATACAGGGCATAATGCTCCAAATCATTATGGATTGGGGAATACAATTTTTACCTTTAAATAAATGAATCACAATTTTGTGTGTACTCTTACAACACATATATAACGCACAAACTCTGTTTGGTTTTACTACAAATGTTACGTTGTTTTATAACCACTGTAGAGAGAAAGACGTTCTGGTAATTTCCTTGACTTTCCGGAAACGTGTCTTTAGTGAAAATGTTTCTTTGGTCCTCTAACTTAATAACATTGCTGCAAAAATGTAAAGCTTGAAGTAATGGCTTCCTGTCTCGTCAGCAACTTGGTTACTCTTTTTAGCTAGCGGTGTTTGGCAACATATCTTCACATCTGCGATCTCAAATACTTTGTCATGTTGAATCGGCATGAAGCACTCTTGTCGTGGCTGTCGAATCCCCGGGGCTCTGCCCACTTGTCACTCCTGGATACCTTTTGGATTCATCTGGGTGGCTCCGACTGGACGTCTCTTGCGTCTCGGATAGCCCTGACCTCAGGTTCTCTTGGTTCCGGATACTAAGACTTTTAGGGTTCCGCCATCAACATGTGATCCCATCTTGGGCAATCATCTAAACTTAAGAAAACAACAGACAGTATGAGTAAAACGCAGCAAAACTTTATCAAACATATACCTGCCTATTCTAGGCCTTTGACTTATGCCATACTTTAGCCAGCAGCAGCTAGTTGAGGATTTTTATATATTTTTTTCCAAAGAAAAACAAACTACGGGGTCTCAGGAATAGATATAACTATTCTTCCTCTGCCAGGCTAATACAGCCTTAGGTGTTATGCCTATTTAGGATCATAACCCAATCAATACTTTGAGACTACCTCGAAACAGAGTAATATATATGTGTCCATACATCTGCATGGAATACAGCAATGACAAGTTAGTCACAATTGATAGGCAAACAATATGGTTAGTATAACTGTACAGGCTTTTTTTTTTTTTCATACGATACCACCACCAATCACATGAAATTTATGATGTGTCTCCATCTTCAAATTTTTGATTTTCCAATCTCAGTTCAGCTCTTGCCTTTTTAGCACTGAAATAAAAACTCTACACAAACATCATGTTAATGATCCTGTGGAAAAATTTGATTAATAATCAATATCATTAATCATTTATTGACTTGCTATGATTATTAGCTTAATGAAGCACTTTGTTTTGTTTCATTTGCTGGGCACTCTTATCTCAGCAAAGTATTAAACAACTTTTCTTTACTCTTTATTCACTTCATGAAGGAAGAGAATTTACATGCAATGGATTTGGGAGAATCTTACTCCTCCTTTACTTGAGCTGATTCAGCTCAGAGTGCAGTGCAGCTTTGCGACCTCTGACCTCCTCGCTGACATGTACCTAGGACCTAGGAATGTGCTCCTTCCCCCTCCCATCTCTAGGATGGTGGAGAAAATTTTGAAAAATGCAGCATCTAAAAAAAACTGCTTGTACATATGATCAGCTCTGTGATCCTGGGAATATACTGTGGTCTGCTGATACCACAAACTACCCCTCATCCCCCTTGGGGATTATCATATCTGCGGCAATTACAGATTATATGAAAATTCGTAGTCAAAATATGGACGATAGCCATAGACTCACTTTCTTATCTAGGCTTGCAAAGCCTGTGATGGTTCCCTTAAGTGACTTAACTTTTTGGGAACAATTATATCAATATTTATGTGATTTAAACAATTATGTTTCATAGACAATACGCCTTCTTATAGCCGGTTTATATGTCTTGCATTTATGCAATTTAGAATCAGGAACATTAAAAAGAAGAACAGGGTTACATCAACATTATTGACCTGTTTAAACTGTTCTCTTATAGATTCTATTTATCAATAACATCGGGTCAGAACTTTATGTATAAAGTCCCTCTATTATCCTGTAACGCCCTGAGCTACTAAACTCAACTTCCCTGTAATCTAGGACCTCAATAAAATCAACTTTTGTGATCTGAGTCCATTACATATATGGGGTAAATCTCCAACTATGGGAGCTAATGTGCAGGAATTAATAGGAAGGTTCCTGAGTCATACAAAGGACTAGAACCGGACCCAGTATCGCCTAGGCTAACGAAACCTACATCTGTTGCCTATCTCGGGACAATTTACAATTAATTTCTGGCGATACAAAAACATAACTTGTGTTTAGCATAGACAAACAACTTCTGAGTTGATTTATATGTCATGCACTGGTTGCATCCGTGTAATAACACTTTACTGCAACTATTCATCTCTGGTATAGGCTTAACCCCTTCAATACCAGGACAGTGATATTAACTATATATGAACCACGCCCTTCTAAGGGTTGTAAACGTGATCTGGCTGTAGCATGATAATGCCAGCAACAATATATGACAATCAATCAATAATATGTCATCTCATCAATAATCTCAGAAATATGTCATCTTATAAAATCTTAGCAAAATGTCATCTCATCAAGATCTCACTGGAGCCTCAATTTTTGTCGGGTTTATAATAATTCAATTAAGAATTATTAATTATGGTCATAAAAATATTTTTTTCATAACTACCTGAAATTATGACCTGGTGAATTGTAGATAACTCAATTGACACAATTCACATCTGAGGCCGACTATTTCCTCAGATAATTTGTTCTTTTCATGTGAGTAATATTAACCCCTTAAGGACCGGGCTCATTTTCACCTTAGGACCAGGCCATTTTTTCAAAATCTGACCACTGTCACTTTAAGTGTGAATAACTTTAAAACGCTTTTACTTACCTAGGCCGTTCTGAGATTGTTTTTTCGTCACAAATTGTACTTCATGACACTACTAAAATTGGGTCAAAAAAGTTTATTTTTTTGCATAAAAAATACAAATTTTACCCAAAAATTTGCAAAATTTAGCAAATTTTAAAGTTTCAGTTTCTCCACTTCTATGATACATAGTAATGCCCCCCAAAAAAGTGATGACTTTACATTCCCCATATGTCTACTTCAGGTTTGGAGTATTTGGGAAATGCTATTTTATTTTTTGGGGATGTTACATACCTTAGAAGTTTGGAAGCAAATTTTGAAATTTTTCAGAAATTTTCCAAATCCCACTTTTTATGGACCAGTCCAGGTTTGAGGTCACTTTGTGAGGCTTACATAATAGAAACCACCCAAAATGACGCCATTTTAGAAACTACACCCTCAAGGTATTCAAAACTGATTGTACAAACTTTGTTAACCCTTTAGGTGTTTCACAACAGTTCATGGAAAATGGAGATAAAATTTCTGAATTTCGATTTTTGGAAAATTTTCCATTATAATCCATTTTTCCAGTAATAAAGTAAGGGTTACCTGCCAAACAAAACTCAATGTGGGTTGCCCTGTTTCTCTAGTTTGTAGAAACACCCCATATGTGGTCCTAAACTACTGTTTGGCCAAACGGGAGGACATTGAAGGAGGGGAATGCCATATGGGTTTTGAATGGCAGATTTTGGTTTTTTTAACACCATGTCCTATTGCAAGCCCCCCTGATGCACCCTAGCATAGAAATTCCAAAAAAGTGACTCCATCTAAGAAAGTACACCCCTCAAGGTATTCAAAGCTGGGTTTACAAACTCTGTTAACCCTTTAGGTGTTCCACAACAGTTCATGGAAGATGGAGAAACAATTTTGGAATTTCGATTTTTTGGAAAATTTTCCATTATAATCCATTTTTTCCAGTAATAAAGTAAGGGTTACCTGCCAAACAAAACTCAATGTGGGTTGCCCCGTTTTTATTTTATTTTTTTAACGCCGTTCATCCGAGAGGCTGGGTCTAATGTTATTTTTGTAGGGCAGAGTATTACGGACGCGTAGATACCTAATATGTCAACTTTTTTTGATGTATTTAGATTTTACACTATTTTATTATTTTTACAATATTTTACACTAATTTTACTATCTCCATAGCCTGGGATCTATTTTTTTTTGTTGTTGTGGTAACTATCTAATGTAAGGGCTCATTTTTTGCGTGAGGAGATGGCGGTTTTATTGGCACTATTTTGGGGGGCATATGACTTTTTGTTAGCACACTATTACACTTTTTATGATGCAAGGTAACAAAAAAAATGGCTATTGCGGGACTGGTTTTTTTAACACCATGTCCTATTGCAAGCCCCCCTGATGCACCCTAGCATAGAAATTCCAAAAAAGTGACTCCATCTAAGAAAGTACACCCCTCAAGGTATTCAAAGCTGGGTTTACAAACTCTGTTAACCCTTTAGGTGTTCCACAACAGTTCATGGAAGATGGAGAAACAATTTTGGAATTTCGATTTTTTGGAAAATTTTCCATTATAATCCATTTTTTCCAGTAATAAAGTAAGGGTTACCTGCCAAACAAAACTCAATGTGGGTTGCCCTGTTTCTCTAGTTTGTAGAAACACCCCATATGTGGTCCTAAGTTTGGAGAAACAATTTTGGAATTTCGATTTTTTGGAAAATTTTCCATTATAATCCATTTTTTCCAGTAATAAAGTAAGGGTTACCTGCCAAACAAAACTCAATGTGGGTTGCCCTGTTTCTCTAGTTTGTAGAAACACCCCATATGTGGTCCTAAATTACTGTTTGGCCAAACGGGAGGACATTGAAGGAGGGGAACGCCATATGGGTTTTGAATGGCAGATTTTGCGGGACTGGTTTTTTTAACACCATGTCCTATTGCAAGCCCCCCTGATGCACCTTAGCATAGAAATTCCAAAAAGTGACTCCATCTAAGAAAGTACACCCCTCAAGGTATTCAAAGCTGGGTTTACAAACTCTGTTAACCCTTTAGGTGTTCCACAACAGTTCATGGAAGATGGAGAAACAATTTTGGAATTTCGATTTTTTGGAAAATTTTCCATTATAATCCATTTTTTCCAGTAATAAAGTAAGGGTTACCTGCCAAACAAAACTCAATGTGGGTTGCCCTGTTTCTCTAGTTTGTAGAAACACCCCATATGTGGTCCTAAACTACTGTTTGGCCAAACGGGAGGACATTGAAGAAGGGGAACGCCATATGGTTTTTGGAAGGCAGATTTTGCAGGACTGGTTTATTTACACCATGTACCCTTTCAAGCCCCCTGCTGCACCCCTTGAGTAGAAACTCCATAAAAGTGACCCCATCTAGGAAACTACAGGATATGGTGGTTGTTGTTTTGGACTATTTTAGGGTAAATATGATTTTTGGTTGCTCTATATTACACTTTTTTGAGGCAAGATAACAAAAATGGAAATTCTAAAATTCTTTCTAAATTCGCCATTAAGTTTTGTGGAACACCTAAAGGGTTAACAAAGTTGGTAAAGTAATATTTGAATACCTTGAGGGGTGTAGTTTTTTAGATGGGGTCACTTTTTTGGAGTTTCTAGTCTAGGCTACATCAGGGGGGGCTTCTAATGGGACATGGTATAAAAATAAAAATCTGCCTTCCAGAAACCATGTGGCGTTCCCTTCGTTCTATGCCCTGCATTGTGGCTATACAGCAGTTTACGACCACATAAGGGGTGTTTCTGAAAACTACAGAATCAGGGCAATAACTATTTAGTTTTGTTTGACTGTTAACCCTTGCTTTATTACCGGAAAATATGGATTAAAACGGAAATTTGCCAAAACATGGTTGTTTTGGCACCGTTTTTATTTTATTTTTTTAACGCCGTTCATCCGAGAGGCTGGGTCTAATGTTATTTTTGTAGGGCAGAGTATTACGGACGCGTAGATACCTAATATGTCAACTTTTTTTGATGTATTTAGATTTTACACTATTTTATTATTTTTACAATATTTTACACTAATTTTACTATCTCCATAGCCTGGGATCTATTTTTTTTTGTTGTTGTGGTAACTATCTAATGTAAGGGCTCATTTTTTGCGTGAGGAGATGGCGGTTTTATTGGCACTATTTTGGGGGCATATGACTTTTTGATCGCACACTATTACACTTTTTATGATGTAAGGTAACAAAAAAATGGCTATTTTTAACTTTTTTTTTTTTTTGACAGCGTTTATTTGAGGGGTTAGGTCAAATGTTATTTTTATAGAGCACATTATTACGGACGTGGCAATACCTAATATGACTACTTTTATAAAAGTTGGCTTCAGCATGACATCATTAACCAACTTTGGAAAAAAAAAATTTGTACCTCCACATACTGGAAGCCATAATTTTTTATTTTTTTTGGGAGACTGTCTTATCTAGGGGCTAATTTTTTGCGGGATGAGATGGCAGTTTGATTGGCTCTATTTGGGGGGCATTTGATTTTTTTATGACGTGCTATTATAATTTCTGGGATCTAAGGTGACAAATTTTTTTTTTTTAACATGGTTTTTTTTTTTTTTAAAAGGGTGTTTATCTGAGGGGTTAGGTAATATTTTATTATTATACATAAGATTGTTACGGACGCGACGATGCCCAATATGTATGGCTCCCAGACTTTGGATACACTAAAACAACATTTTAAAAAAACTTATATACAATAAAATAATTTATGGAAAAAAAGTTGTTTCCGTGTTTCCAAAGTCTGAGAGCCATAATGTTATGTTTTTCTAGGGGACTGTAGGGAATTATAATAATTTAGTACTCCATGGAAGTGTGATACTCCCTGAAGCAACCGTCAATGCAGAGGCCCGGATGATCGGGGCACGTGTCACACTGAGTGGTGGTGTATTTCTGGATCCCCTCTTGCGACACACTCTGCACTTTTTTGGGATCGTCCCTTTTTCCAGTATGGGGGACCACACCTGGAAAATGTTGGCCAGGGACGACCCGGGTGCCTCCAATTCCGAGGTACTCCGACCTGCTCTTTCCCGGTCTGAAAAGATCAGGTCCTTGAGGACTGCCTCATAGAACTGGAGGAAAGTCCCTGTGCTGCCAGCGCATCGGGATAGTACAAAAGCGTTGTACATGGCAACCTGTACCAAGTAGACCGCAACTTTTTTGTACCATGCCCGGGTTTTGCGCATGGCATTATATGGTGTGAGGACTTGATCAGATAGATCAACTCCACTCCATATACCGATTGTAGTCGACGATACAATCGGGTTTGAGGACCGTTGCCGCGGTTCCTCGCACAGAGACTGGGGTGATGCCATTACCATGGATTGTGGTCAGCATAAGGACATCCCTCTTGTCCTTATATCTGACCAGCAACAGGTTGTCGCTGGTAAGGGCACGGGTCTCACCCTGGGGATAGGTACCTGGAGGGGTGGGTAGGGAGGCCGCGATGATTTTTCCGCACGGTCCCACAAGCGAACGTGGATCTGGCGGAGAGGGCCTGGAACAAGGGAATACTGGTATAAAAGTTATCCACGTACAGGTGGTAACCCTTATCCAGCAGTGGGTGCACAAGGTCCCACACAAGTTTCCCGCTAACACCCAGAGTGGGGGACATTCTGGGGTTGAATACGGGAATCTCGTCCCTCGTAAACACGAAATTTGTAAGTGTACCCTGAGGTACTCTCACAAATTTTGTATAGTTTCACGCCATACCTCGCTCGCTTGCTGGGAATGTATTGGCGGAAAATGAGTCTCCCCTTGAAAGCAACGAGAGACTCATCAACCGCGACCTCCCTTCCAGGTACGTAGGCCTGCGCAAATGCGGCCCCAAAGTGATCTATGATCGGCCGTATCTTGTACAGCCGGTCATAGGCAGGATCACCTCGGGGACATGCTGCATTATTTGCATAATGCAGACATTTCCGTATGGCCTCAAACCGGTACGTGCCATAGCCATACTGTACAGTGGGGTCTGGTAAAGGACGTCCCCACTCCAGTAATGCCTGGCACTTGGTTTTTTGACCAGGCCCATGTGCAGCACGAGGCCCCAAAATGTCCTCATTTCGGCTGCACTGACTGGCGTCCAGCCACCGGGCTTGGCCAAAAAAGAGCCTGGGTGCTGAGCGACGAACTGTTGGGCGTACAGATTCGTCTGCTCCACCATCAGATTCACAAGTGGGTTACTGAAAAAAAAACTAAAATAGTCTATTTCAGTAAATCCCACTGTGGGAATCTGGATTCCTGGATTGCCAACAAATTCAGGAATCGCAGGCTGATAGTCCACTGGGATGCACCAGACTCGTTCACCTGAAGGGGGCTCAGGTGCACTTGGCTGGTGGGCCGGAAAACTAGTACGAGTCCCAGGGCTGGGAGATTGCACCCCTGGGGGGGGTCTAGGGTCACAGAACTAAGTGCTGTGGACCCCAGACACCCAGGTGCACTTACTCAGATGCTGCTGCTGCTGCTGCTGGGGCTGGCTGGGGCTGGAACACTGGTGTCTGGGGCTGTGGATGGCTGGGGCTGTCGGTGGCTGGGTGAGCTGCTGGGTGGGATGGGGTCTTCCTGGGGTCCTCCTGGGGTGCGATGGGTCCGGCTGGGCGACGGGCGTCTGGATCCAACAACGCGAGGACAGGCAGTGTGCAGGGGGAGAAGCTCCGGCGGTTAGCGTCTGCCGCCGCCCCCCTGCACAGCCAATCAGGGCGATTTCTGGCCAACGGCAAGGATGGTGATTGGTGGTGCATTATAGCACCACTGATCACCATCCTGTTCCGGGTTATCGGGTCACCTGAGACCCGAATGACCCGGAACCGCACAAAACCGCAGGTCTGAATTGACCTGCGGTTTTCTGCGATCGCCGACATGGGGGGGTCACAGGACCCCCCTGGGCATTTTGCCAAGATGCCTGCTGATTGATTTCAGCAGGCATCTTGTTCCGATCACCGCCACGTGCGCAGCGGTGATCGGAAATTCACAGGGCGTACATGTACACCCTTGGTCCTTAAGTACCAGTACACAAGGGCGTACATGTACGCCCTTCGTCCTTAAGGGGTTAATGCTAAAGATGTAACTTTTGACATTAAATAATACGCAGATATTATAAAAACATGCAAATTTTATTAGTTACAAGATTATAAACATAAACTTGTACATAACACAATGATATATGCCAATGAATATATATGGCGTCAATATAAAGCATTACAAGCTTAAAATAAGTAAATAAACAATGATATACGGCATTGATATCAGGCATCAGAAGCTTCACAATACATGTGGGTAAGAGCAGCTTGTCACATTATAACAAAGCTATTTGGTTAGGATATCAAAACAAGAAGTTAAATTATATACATTACTCCTGTTGAGAGGAAAACCTCTTGATATCAAAAATGGGTGTGCCTAATCCTAGACATCAATCTGGAATGCTGAATACATTCCCCACCCCTCTCTAACCAAAGTACATCTCACATGACTTCTGGAATGGGCAAATCCATTCAAGTATATAACTTAGAAGATAGTAGTCAAATCCTAGACTACTTTTACATGTATACTTCTGTCCTATTCTGGACTATTTTCATATCTGTATAACCTGGTAAGACTATTAAGACAACAGACATTGGAAGAACTTGGAACAAATCTTCCAGTGGGAATTTATCATCTAGCTTGGTGAAGAATGCTACTATCAATATATCTATATCTATGCATATATGTATGCAATCATTTAATACTCTGATAAATTATGAAACTTGATTCTTCTGCAGGTAGAATGAAGGCTCACAATTATTCTATATCTAAGACTACATCTCATATAAAGAGATGATAAATAAAATATGTTCGCCAACATAGATGCTATGATTTTACCCACATTATCTAAATAGTCTAATAGTCTTATCTAAAATGAAACATCATTCTTTGTGTTTCTTACCAAGTCCTAGTAGGAATCTCACTTCTGCTCCTAGGAAAGCTGGATGGTCCATCACCATGGCTTTCATCTTGGGTGTTGGCTGGAATGTAGGAATGCTATGCTTCCTCCTTTGTTTCTTAGCTTCTCCTTCTTGCCTCTCTCCTTTCTCCTTCCTGATGTTCATCTATCTAGGGTAATTATCTCCCTTGTAATCTAACATTACCACCCCCTGGATTAGTATTCTCCAATCAATTGAGGGGGTGTAAATATATGTAATAAGATCCTATGAGATCATGTTTACCCATAATGCAACTATGGAGGATGGTGTAACGATATCGATATCTGTCTCCGGATGGCACTGTTGTGCAAGCTATTAACACCATATCATGAAGAGTTAACTAGGGTATTTTTGCATCATATACATTTGACCCTCGTCAGTCAGTAAATCAGAGATAAGGATAAATGTAGACATTTTGTATCAACTAAAGATAGACAACTTGGAGTCTCTCTGACACTATTGATCTATGGGCCATTATGGTATGAATGGGCCTTGTTCTCTAAGACATGTCTGGAGAATCCAGTGTACTCCCTTACAGATAAGACCACATTTGTGGCAATAACTCTTAAGACACAATACTCTCTGTATTTTTACACAGATTGAGCTTGGCATGACTTCATCTTGGCCTGTTTCTACCACACAGCAAAACTTTGGCTCAAACTGTTTCTTAAAGACAATGAGCATGCATTTTGAATATAATATGACCAGGTATCAATATATATACCTATGAAAATGCCCGACAAAACCCACCCTATAATGTGCCAGTAGTCAGCCATATAACCCCTCCTATAATGTGCCAGTAGTCAGCCATATAACCCCCCCTATAATGTGGCAGTAGTCAGCCATATAAACCCACCCTATAATGTGCCAGTAGCCAGCCATATAGCACCAGATGCCCCCATAGTGCTCCTCTCCCTATAGTGCCCCCTATAATGTGCCAATGTCTTCCCCCATCCCAATATCATAGTGCCATCCTCTCCCCCTGCCCCCTAATGTGTGTGCCAATATGAAGTGCCTATCTCTCCCCCCATTTGCCAATATCATAGTGCCAATAGCCCCCTCCTCCCCTGTGGCAGTAAAGTAAAAGTCCAGTATTTAAAAAATAAAAAAAATAAAAAAAAAACACACATATACTTACCTCCATGTTAGGCAAGCCTCATTTATCCTGTCTTTCAGAAAAAGTTTGTGAGGGGAATCGAACCTGTAACCATTAGGATGAAATGCAAGACACTTATCCACAAGGCTGTATCAGCTGCATAGCTAGGTAGCTAAAAATAAATAAATAAGACCTCTAGATAAGGAGAACTTTGATAGTGTATCTATACACATTACAGCTGCCCCAACACACCAAGCTCTGCTACATCCATATACAATGTGCTGGTGCAGCTGTAATGTGTATGGATACACTATCAAAGTTCTCCACATCTAGAGGTCATATTTATTTATTTATTTTTTTTATTTTTATTTTTATTTTTTTATTTTTTTATTTTTTTAGCTATCTGGCTAGGCAGCAGATATAGCCTAGTGGTAAAGTGTCTTGCCTTTGAACCTCATGGTCGCAGGTTCGATCCCCAGGGCAAGCTTTTCTGAAAGAAAGAAGAAATAAGTTTTAAATAAATAGACAAGAGCGAGAGGACACTGCGATCGGGAGAGGAGTGAGGACATGTGCTGATTACCCAGGGGAGGAGAGAAGTGAGGACAAACACGTGCTTGCCGGGCCCCTGTAAGCCCGGGCCCCGAAGCAGCTGCTTCCACTGCTTCCCTGGTAGTTACGCCCCTGGTTGGCTTGCTTGGTCGAATATAGAGAAGATAGCGAATATACTGCTCTATTCGCAATATTCGTCTATTCAAATAGACCAAGATAACTCATTGAATGAACACAATATCATACTGCCCTTATGCGGTGCGATTCATGCGCATATGTAATTGCCGATTTTTCACATGACGGAAAATACAGTTTACTACATAAAGAGGCAAAATTATACATCAGTAACAATTCTCATTACTGATTTATAATTGTCCTCTGTATGTAAGATAGTTTGTGTCGTGCGAAAACTCGGCAATTACACATGCGCGTGAATCGCACTGCATAAGGGCAGTATACTATAAGGTTGGCTTGCTTGGTCGAATATAGAGAAGATAGCGAATATACTGCTATATTCGCAATATTCGTCTATTCGAGTAGACCAAGATAACCCATTGAATGAACACAATATCATACTCTCTAATGCTGTGCGATTCACGCGCATATGTAATTGCAGAATTTTCGTATGACACAAACTATCTTACATACAGAGGACAATTATAAATCAGTAAAGAAAATAGCAAATATAGTGCTATATTCGCAATATTCGTCTATTCGAGTAGACCAACCAAGACAACCCATTGAATGAACCCAATATCATACTGCCCTTATGCGGTGCGATTCACGCGCATATGTAATTGCCGATTTTTCGCATGATGTAAAATACAGTATAATACATAAAGAGGCAGATTATACATCACAGTAACAGTTCTCATTACTGATTTATAATTCTCTGTATGTAAGATAGTTTATGTCATGCGAAAAATTGGCAATTACATATGCGCGTGAATCGCACCGCATAAGGGAAGTATACTATTAGGTTCATTTAATGGGTTGTCTTGGTCGACTCGGTCATAAGATAGATAAGAAGCAAGCCAACCATTAGGAATTCACCTCTAAGTTGAATTCGCATTGCTATTAATATAACCTGTAATACTCGCATAGCGAATTCAACTTAGAGCTGGGTTCCTAAAGGTTGGCAATGGCTTGCTAGAATATTACGATTATAACGAATTCACGAATATAGCACTATATTCACAATCTTCGTTATATTCCAGCAAGTAGCAAGTTCAACCAACCATTAGGAGCTCAGCTCAAAGTTTAATTCGCGATGCGAACATATACTCGCATCGCGAATTAAACTTTGAGCTGAGCTCCTAACGGTTGCATTGCTATAATTGACGAAGATTGAGAATATAGCGCTATATTCTCAATCATCTTCTAGCAACAACCATTAGGAACCCAGATCTAAGTTTAATTTGCGATGCGAACATATACTCGCATTGAGAATTAACGTCAGAGTTGGGTTGATGGATTCCTATTGAAAATGAATACATGATTCCTTCCTGCTTAAGTTGCTTGTGGCCCAATGACTCATTGGCCCACAAGAAGGAAGCAGGGACAAGTCATGTTTTCGCCTTTCAGATATTGGAAAAATGGCGAATTTTCGAATTAGCAAATATATATCATCATATTCTAAATATTCGCGAATTATCGAAGTTGCGATATTCGCGATAAAAATTCGCAATTCGAATATTCGCGCTCAACACTAATGCTGACCCCTATTTAACATGATTTTGAATGTGATTGCTTAATTCTCAACACAGCCACATCCCCAGTTATAAGAGGGTGTGCACACTTTTGCAACCACATTATTTTAGCTTTCTTTGTTTTCTTCCCTCCACCTAAAAGATTTCAGTTTTTTTTTTTTTTTTCAGAAATCTTTTTATTGAGAGTTTTCAATAATATCAATGGGGTACAGAAGGGAAAAAAGGGGAGGGGAGCAGCGGTAAGGGTCAACCAGCAGGTGCCCAAAGCAATCATTACAGAAGTACGTAGGCAATATAATCAAAGTATATGCGTCACAGTGCAGGTCCCAACACATTTAGCACCCCCAAGGTGCCGCTTAGCGACGACTTAAGGTACCAGGAGGTGTACTGAAATGGGGAAACTATCTCCACCACTTCAGCTCGGCTAAAGTGAGTAGTGAGAAAAGGTCCCCATTTATTAAAGAACTTTTCTGCCGAGCTTTCCTTGTGCCTACTCGTCTCTATTCTGTCGTAGCGAAGCAGCAATTTCAGTTGAGATACAATTTCTGCAAATGTAGGAGTAATCGGTGATAACCAATGCTGAAGCAGCACCCTCTTAGCCACCAATAACACCGAATGCAGGAATACAGTAGCCCGTTGAGGTGGGGACAATCTAACATGTTGGAATATTAACGTCTGGGGATCCACCGATAGGTCCAGACGCCAATGCTGTTTGATGTGAGCCACCACCCCACTCCAGAAAGTCACTACCTGTGGGCAGGACCACATCCCATGCCAGAAATCTGTCAAAGGAACCCTACATTTTGGGCAATGAGTTATACGGTCTGGGTGATTCGGGAGGCCGGGAAATTAAAGCCATAAATCGCATTGTGCATCATCTTGAAATAAGATTCTCGCCACCTTTCATTAATAACACAGGCGCGAACTTTTTCCCAGCCCTCCAGAATCTTATCCTTAATGTCTGCATCCGCGGTTATCACTTCCCAGTGTTTAAAAATTTGCGAAGGGGAAACCCGTACAAACATTCCTGACATGGCCCGATAAAGATCAGAAAGGGAGGTCAACCGCGGTCGCTTCCCAATGATATCATCCAAGGTATGTGTAGTTGCCTCCTTTGACAGATCTCGTACTCTTCCTTTGCAGAAGCTCAGCATTTGTAGAACATAAAGGAAATGGGAGCCCGGTAGCTGAAAGTTCGACTGGATCTCCGTAGGTGACAGCCATCTCCTCTCTGTCGCATGCATCAGATGCCCCGCCCTAGAGATTCCCTGCTCACACCACTGAACTGAGAAGGCCCTATGTCTAGCACCAGTAAGGTCTGGGTGATCCCACAGGGGCATGTGTTTGGACAATAGGTAAGGGAGGCCAAACACTTTCCTGATCTCCTTCCACGCTACCACCGTGTCCCTAACTACCACCGAATTTTTGATCTCGGGGCAAAGACGCCAGTCTGGTATGAAGACACGCAACAAGACCCCAAGGAGCCACCAGGTTCTGTTCGAGTTCCCTATTAGAGAAGTGGTCCGTGCCATGTATCCAATCCAGAATGTGTCTGAGCAAACAGGTAATATTGTATCCTCTGATATTAGGGAACTTAACCCCTCCTTCCGGCTTCCAGAGCATTAATTTATGCAAGGAGATTCGAGGTCGCTTACCTGCCCAGATAAACTTAGTAAAGGCCTTATTCAAAGCATTGACGTCTGCATGCTTTATTAGTATCGGGAGAGTTTGGAGTGGGTACAGTAGCTTAGAAAAGGACATCATCTTCACTAAGTGACAGCGGCCCAAAAGGTCAGTGGCAAGGAGTGCCACCTGTTGAGGTCCGCTATGATTGACCTAATAAGGGGAGGGTAGTTAAGATGGTATAAAGAGCTAGCAACTTTACCCACTTTTAGTCCCAGGTACGTTATATGCGGTTTGACTACTGTCCCATCGAAACCTGCCGACCGCAGGACCTCCTCAGGGACTTTACCCCGTAGCTCCAAAATCTCACTCTTAGTGACATTAACACGGTAACCCGAAAAGGTCCCGAAGTCCCTAAGTGAGTCAATAACAGGTGTCAGGTGACGCACAGGATCTGCCATGAATAGTAGCAGGTCGTCTGCGTATAGGGCCAATTTAACTTCCTTTTTGCCTACCCGTATACCCGAAAACAGCTCCCCCTCTTCCAGCAACCTCGCCAGCGGCTCTATTGCTAGATCAAAGAGCAAGGGGGACAGGGGGCACCCCTGCCGAGTTCCTCGGTGTAGAAGGAAAGGGGGAGATAGGAAGCCCCCAGTCTGTACACGTGCCCATGGGCTCGTGTAGAGACCCGTAAGAAAGGTACGGAAATGACCCATAACTCCAATCCTGTCCAGCACCGCACCCAGCCAGTTCCAGCGTACAGAATCAAAAGCCTTTTCGGCGTCTAAGGCTATCAAGATAGGACAGCTCCCCGGCTGAGGGCGATGCTGGACCCAATCCAGAGCCGTCAACACCTTCCTGATGTTGGCAACTGCAGATCGTCCCTTTATAAAACCAGTTTGTGAGGAGCCCACCAAATCCGGCATCAGCAACCCCAACCAGTCAGCCAGAATTTTGGTTAATAGCTTCAGGTCCTGATTGATTAAAGAAATAGGCCGGTAGGATCTGGGATCTTGTGGATCCTTACCTTGTTTTAGGATGAGCTTTATGTGAGCCACATTGGAGTGACGAGGGAGGCTACCTGTATGTAAAAGATGGTTAAAATGCCTCACTAATGAGGGGCGATCTGGGATTGCAGGGCCTTGTAAAACTCCCCGGTGAACCCATCTGGTCCCGGGGCCTTGCCAGAATGTAGCGACGAGATGGTACGTACAAGCTCTTCCTCAGTTACATCTGCGCTAAGCCCTCTCTCTGCTCAGGGGTCAAGGAGGGCAGTTTAACCTGGGATAAGAATCTCAAGGAGTCTTCTGGATCCTGGGGCGAGTCACTGTATAGGTCCTTGTAAAAGTCTTTCAGCAAGTCATTAATGACCCTTGGGTCAGTTTGGGGAATGCCCCTTGAGTCCCTCATCGAGGAGATACATGTAGGAGCCGTATCTGCCTTTGGCCAGATTCGCCATCATACGACCTGACTTATTACCAAACCTAAAGAGATCAGACTGATAAGCCGACCTGTACAGTGACTCCCTTTTCTCTACCCACCATTCATAGTCGCTCCTAGCCTTGATCCAAGTATGTTTATTACTCTCTGAGGCGGACTTGAGGAAAGCGGTATATGCTCTCCTCAGAGCTGTGCTCACAATCTCATATTGCTCCGAGATCTTTCTGCGTAAATTACTCATATATCCCATTATTTTTCCCCTGAGAACTACCTTAGCCGTTTCCCAATATAGGGGGGCATCCGATGCATGCGACGAGTTGTCAGTCTGAAACTCCAGCCACCAACCTCCCAGTAGTTCCCTGAAGTTGTCGTCTTTGGTCAGTACTGATGGGAACCTCCATACATGCTCCGTACCTCTAGAATGAATCTTCTGCAAACAAAGAGATATAGGTGAGTGATCTGAAATCACCAGATCCTGAATATCTGCCTGATAGGTTCTCTCCCTCAACGAATGACTCACAAAGAAGTAATCGATTCGAGACCATGCTTGGTGAGCATGAGAAAAGTGGGTATATTCTCTGTCATCCAGGTGAAGTAGTCTCCAGATGTCAGACAATCCCAAGGTGGACAAAAAGGGGGACAGGACCATGTCGGGTGAGCGTGGGAGAGGGTAGGAGCTCACATGGCTCCTCCTGTCTTCCTGTGGTGACACCACGGAGTTAAAATCGCCCCCAACTACTTTATTGGGGTTGCCATCCAACAAAATCCTGGCCTCCAGGTCCATAAAAAACGGTCTATTGCTACCATTAGGAGCATAGACGTTATAGAGACTGTAGGTAACTCCCTCATGTTCATATAACATTTTATGCCACCTACCCTGTCCATCACACTCTTCAGAGAGCACCTTTCCCACTAGGTTTTTGTGGCAGAGAGTGATCACCCCAGCTTTGCGCCCTACCGCCGGTGAACCAAACACGGCACCCACCCAAAGCTTCCGTAGCCTGAAGAAATCCTCTGAGGACAGATGTGTCTCCTGTAAGAAGACCATGTCTGGTTTGAAATGCTTCAGGTGACGCAAGACCTTAGAGCGCTTAGCAGGAGAGCGCAAACCTTTGACATTCCATGAAAAAATACGCATCATGCAAAATGACTAGCACTTGGAGCGTCCCGTAGGTTGAGAGGCAGGGAAAGAGGTGGGGCGGGGGTGGGAGAGAAGCGGGTAAGAGGAGACAGGAGATTAAGAACAGGGAAGAAAAAGAAAGGCAGGGAAGTAACAGGGAAACTTGCAGAGGGAAAAGGAGAACAGGGGAGAATAATGCTTCACCACAGCAGGACACGAGGACCTCTCGGTGATAAGCTAGAGACTTCTCTTTTTCTACCATGAGAGGCATCCAGCAAGAGCACCGCAACTCAGCCGCTTCCTCCTCCCTGTACTGAATGCCACTCATGGTTAGGGCGAGCCTAGGTATCATATGAGGTAACGGAACCAAGCCGCAAACCGCACTCAGGTCTGAACAGCAACAATAATAAACTAAGAACTGAGTAAAAGTGGCTAGGGGGTAGTCCTGGGGGGCATAACAACTCTCCCGAAGTCAGGCCTTCAGGTCAGGTAGAACTCTAAGCCCAGGCCCCAACACCCCTAAGGGTACCCATGAACATTGAATGTCACCCAGCCCATGCGCAGCAAAAGTTGAGGCCGGTGGGCCTAGTAATCAGCACCAGTCCGGATCCACCGTAGATGAAGAACCGAGCTCAACGGCGTCTGGACCAGTCCGGCGATTCGGAGGGACACCTGCGGAAGCTCCTTGATCTTCCTGTGGAGCGTCTCGCAGCACGGCCTCGACGACGGTCGTTCCCAACGTCATCTCTAGGCGATCTAGAGGACATGGATGATGAAGCTGGCCCTGATGAGCGTGGCTCCGACAGAATAGATTCCAGCGCCATCTCCGCATCCGCAGGTGAGTCAAAGGACAGCGTCCCCTCTCGGTCGTGGAAGACCTTCAGCAGCGCCGGATACAATAGTTGGAAGCGTATGTTGCTCTTGAAAAGCTTCGTGCACAAAGGGCTAAACAACTTGCGCTTCCTCGTCACCTCCGCTGAGTAATCCTCGAACACCATGATGTTATGGCCCCGGATAGAGATAGGGCGACGTCTTCGCCTAAAACTGCGTATCAGGGCGACCTTGTCGTTATAATCCAAGAGGCGCAAGATAACTTGACGGGGCCGCGTCATTTTCGATCGGTCCTCCGAGGGCCTCTGCGATCCAAAGAGGGCTCCCTGTTCAGGGCCTGCCCTATGTGCGCGTTCAACTCTGCAGTAATAATGCAGGCCGAGGGCCTCAGGCAATTCTTTCTCGCAGACCACCTGCAATTCCGCCGGACGAATGGATTCCGGCAAACCCACGACGCGCAGGTTGTTGCGGCGCGACCTGTTCTCGAGGTCATCAAGCTTAGCGCGCAGCGAATCAATCTCGGATTGCTGAGACTGCAGGGAAGCGGCCGTATCGAGGGTCATGGTGTTCAGAGAGCGAGTCTCTCGCTCCAGAGAGTCCACCTTCCGGCTAGCTTGGCCCACCTCCTCCTTGAGTGCCTGTATAGAGGCCATAATGGTGGTCTCTAAAGTCTTTTGAATGTCCGGGGTGATGCGGCGGGCCACCTCGATTGCTAAAAGTTTGTAGTCCAGGGCGTCACCTCCATCCCGAGGAGACAGAGAAGGCTGCGAGTCATCAAACGAGGCCGGCGGGAAAGAGGGATCCGCCATCTTCTCCGGCCGGGTGGCAGGGTCTCCAGACATTCGGGGGGAGCTTGGCTGCTTTTGTCCACTGCGCAGCAAGTACCGGTCCATGTGTACCTAGGCGGCACCTCGCTGGAAAGTGAGCCGGGGGAAGCGTATAAAAGGCGCCTATATGTCGCTTCTTGTACGATGCCACTGCGGAGCTCTCACTCGTGCGTCCTCACATGGCAGCGCCGGAACCGGAAGTCCTCAGTTTGTTTTTTAATTGAGTTGTACAGTTTATAGGTCACATTAAAGGTGGAAAAAGTTCTGAAATGATTTATCTTTGTCTAATTCTAAGGGGTGTGTAGACTTTTTATATCCACTATATAAATAACATGGAAACTGACATTTAAAATAGTGTAAAATAATATTAATTCCATGCCATCTGTGAGAATAGGCCTTGTTTGTTAACTATAGGTCTGGTGCATTAGAACAAGCTGCACATCAGAAAGTTCCCCACTTTTACCTCAGGCTAGTTATTAAGAATGTAAGTATACTGAACAAATCCTATTCAGTTTCTTTTTACTTACAGTAAATGCCAAAGATATTAAAATTACTATATTCTCTTGCCAGTGAGGTCAAAAGATATTAAAATCAATTCTCTCAAAAAATAATAATCTAATATAAAGTGAAGAAGGTTAATTAATGAATACAATGAACACATTTATATTCTTTACAGCTGAGTGCTATCCACATGACAGTGAAATTGCAGTGTGCTGCTAATGACCAGTTATATATTCATAGTAGATTTCTTAAGCCTCTTAAGTATATTTTAAAGGGAACTGTTGCATCCTGAAAGAGAAAATGTAAGGTTAACTACATCATAAAACAGAAATTCCTGTTGTATATTTAATTAATTGTGCAAAAAAGTTTATCAGCTCACCCGCAGCTCGCAAGAGACGTGCACGGAGCTCCCGGACCAGGAAACTTGCAATAGGACCAAAAGAAATCCTCCAGCACGGTCGTCAGCTGTTAAAATCCAAGTTTTATTAGGTATACATTAAACAGGAACACAAGCCATAACAGGTTGACGCTTTACGACATCTAGTGTTAGTCATAACCTCACAACGGACGACCAATCCTGTCTAATATTCCTTTTACACAGGGCAATTTCAGACCAGAATGAGAACCAATGAGCACTTGTTTTTACAGAGCCCAAATGGGGGAAAAATGATTGTTACATTGATCATTTGTCTTCCATACAGTTCACATTATTGTTGTCAGCAGATCTCTTGTTTGCAGGGAGAGAGTTGCTGCCGACAAAAGATAATTTTTATGCCGTGTTCTATCAAAAAACCTTAAGTCGTTAAAAAACCTTACCTACCAGGGCATGGGTAAGCTAAAATTGTAGTGAGCGTTGACTCATGGATGCACGCATGTACACCGCTCGTGTGCTCTCAGGGGTAAAGAGATCTGTCGGTCTTTTGTTTTGTTAAATCTCCTTACCCTGACACTGCGCACGCGTGGACACAGCCAGCACTTCAGATGCATTGCTGGCTGGCTTCGGATCAGGTCGGTCTCCCCCTGCTCCCAGCACTATCTGCAGCATATTGGGGGTCATTTAAATATGCTGACAAACAAGCGTTTATTGGCTGATCTATACCTAATTCAGTCATTGGGAATAAATGTTCTTTTTAGCTGGTCATTGGTCTGTAGAGGATGTGTAGTGCCCTGGAGCAGGGAGTACTTTGACATTTGGACATTTGTTGACATTTGCCTATATCCCCAATGCAAAGTTAAAATTTCTTACTTTATTTCTCTTGAAAGGGTTAATTTATACTGTTTAATAATGTGTAACTGCATTTTATAAGTTGTGATATATATTCTGTTCATTATCACTGTACTTTTATGGCTCTGTAGAAAGGGTTAATCAATACTGAGAGACTGTTAGGGCTTTGATTGAGAAGCTGGTAATTTTCCACAGCTGCCATAGGGTTTAAAAAAGACCATGTTTTGGAGGGAAAAACCCAGTCTTGTTTACCGCCAAATAGCACACAGCCTGACCTTTTAAACGTCTGGTTTTAGCTATGTTGTTATGTCTGGAAACTTGCTTTTGTCTGGAAAACTTGCTATGTCATTGCCATTGAGTATCATTGAAGCTCTAATGTAAGTCTATACCAAACAGGAGCTGAAACAATGTATCTGTTTGTGCTGAGTTTCTCCACTCCACCGCTCCCACTAGAAGGTTCTAGTCTAGCAAAAACTGTATATAAGGAGAGCAGTCAGAGCCCCTAGTGTGCTGCAGTTAGGGACCAGTGCTTGGAGAGGAGACTCGTGCCAGCCTGCATGAGTGACCAGAAGAAGATGCTGAGATGGGGACACTGAGCTACAGACCATGGGTCACTAACTCTGTGACCAAGGAGCCACCTGGACTACTGAGCTAGAGACCGTGGGCCCCTGACCAGGATGCCAGCCTTCTGAGAGAGAGAGGGACAGCTAGCTCAGGCCTTTCCTCAGCATCAAACCCTTGCTCTGCCAGGAAGGAGACTCTGCCAAACTACTGAGTGACCAGAAGAAGATGCTGAGAAGGGGATACGCTGCCACAGACCCTGGATCACCAGCCTTGGACCAGGGTACCAGCCTTCTGAAGAGAAAGAGGGACAGCTAGCTCAGTAATTTCCTCAGCATCAAACCCTTCTTCTGCCAGGGAGGAGACTGGAGAAGCCAGCCCAATGCCTCGCCTGTATTGTTTTATACCTGAATTTCTCTAATTAAGATGCACCCTGGTTTACTGCAGACCCTGACTCTCTGGACTTATTTTCCATTGGGGTGCATCATGCCTTACCATCCCTTCCGGAGAGCAGCAACACGTGGTGACACCTCAACGGTGTCCTGGGGACCCAGCGTAGCATTGGGGACACACCAAACCCAGACACTGCAGATGCGAAAACGAAACATGCATTGGGGCTGGTCGGTGACTTTATTTGGTTAGTAGACCTTATTTATAGGTTCAAAGAGTATCATGTTGACCATGGTACTTTTTTACTATTGCCACTTACCTTTTATAAAGGCCAATGTACACATGTGTAATTGCTTTTGATATGTAGTACAGTGACACTTTTATCCGATGTATTTAAAGAGGTTATTTGTGAATTACTATTGATGACATCCTATGGATAGGTTATCAATATTAGATTGGCAGGGGTCCGATTCCTGGAACCTGAGGATAGGTCATCATTATCATTGAGCTGAAATACTAAGCACAGCCGGATATGTCATCATTATTTTTACCCCGGTAACCACTTTAACTAGCTATGCTATCACCCTTACCATAAGTTTCTGTGCAGCTTCATTCATTATTGTGTATTATATCTAGAGATGAATGAATCGAATCCAACAAAGTAGAATTCTATCAGAATTTCAGGATACATTCGATTTGCCGCAAAGCCGAATTTCCTCGTGCTTTATGGTAGTGAATTGATTTAACCTGAAATAGTGTAGAAAACAGAAAAATCATACTTACCTCCTCCTTTATATGCTCACGACGGGCCAGGCTATTCAAGAATTTGGGGGAGATTTGCAAGGAGTGGACTGTGGCTGGAGTCAGTCCTTCAAGAGCCAACACACACAGATGTATCCAGGATATGGGCTACAGCTGTTGCATTCATTGTGTCAAGTCACTCATGACCAAGAGACAACATCAGAAGTGTCTTACCTGGGCTAAGGAGAAAAAGGACTGGACTGTTCAGTGGTCCAAAATTTAATGTTACAGCGGGACTTGGCACCTGGCCACACTGCCAAAATTTCCCATACCTGATTTAGTAACCACAGTATCAATGTGCTTGATTGGCCAGCAAACTCGTCTGACCTAAACCTTATAGAGAATCTATGGAGTATTGTCAAGAAGAAGATGATAGACCATACCCAACAATGTAGACGAGCTAAAGGCCACTATCAAAGCAACTTGGGCTTCCAAAACACCTCAGCAGTGCCATATGCTGATCGCCTCCATGCCATGCCACATTGATGCAGTCCCTCATGCAAAATTAAGTGCATATAAGAAAGAAGCATTGACTGGCACTACCACCCTGCTAACTCCGCAAACATAAAACTCCCACAATCTTCACCAGGACACAGTGTGTATGTATAGGTGGTATGGTAAATAATATGGAAAAGAAAATAAACATTGTGGAGTTTACCACTATAAAATCATATCTTCCTTTATTCCAAATTTGCAATTAAAAACGCTATAGTGGTCCAGGACAAGGGGTAAATGAAAGGTGTTGATTCTTTTGCACACTTACGCTTCCTCTAGGCCTTGCATGGTGAGGGAGGCTACCACCAGTTGATTTATACCTGAGTGAGCCTGCATCAAAAATTAACTATTTCATTCTTGTCACACTAAAAAGCAATTCAATTACAAACCAATACATTTGCAAAAATGCAGACATATAATTCTTATCATTAAGACCCAAAGGGCCAATAGCATTCATTTTTATAAACAAAATAATTATTTGTTTTGATCACCCTCTGCACTCAGAGGGTGTATGATCTGCAAGCCAGCAAACCACAATACCTGTAAAACCCCAATGTACGTTTTTATTACATGCTCAATAAGGCATGGTGCACCTTGTCCTGTAGAGTTGGATCTGAGGTGCTCTCTAAACCTTTCATTTAAACTGCAGATTGTGTTTCCAATATAAAATGGTTACGGTGCAGATTATAGCACATACCAAATATTTAGTTCTGCAGTTTATGAAATCATTCACTACCCAGTCAATACTTCCCTTACTCCTACAGTATGTCTTAAACAGCAATTAAGATATATTAATTAATATTATTTTTTTTTAATAAAGAGCCATTCATTCCATGGCGCTGTACATATGATAAGGGGTATATAATACAGACAATTGCACTAAGCATGAACAAGACGAGTTACAGACTGGTACAGAAGGAGGGATGCACTGTAGAGAGGAGAGAAGGAGGTCTTGTGAGGATCAGAGATTACATGTGGGGACGTAATGGGAAAGTAGCTCAGAGATGTATGGAGGGGACAGGTAGTGGATGTCTTTATACATATTTGTTAGAATTTTGAACTGAATTCGCTGGGCAATGGGGAGCCAGTGAAGGGACTGGCAGAGGAGAGAGGCAGAGGAGTAGCAGGGGGAAAGGTGGATAAGCTGTTGAGGATAGATTGGAGGGGTGCGAGAGTTCTAGATGTAAGGCCACAGAGGAGGATGCAGGAGATGTTTTTAAGTTGGAGGCGGCAGGTGGTCAAAAAGGGCTTGGATGTGCGGTCTGAAGGAGAGGGCAGAATCCAAGGCCACTCCAAGGAAGCGGACTTGGTTGACCAGGTAGAGTGTTCAGCCATTGTTCGTGATAGATACTGTACGTCTGTTGGGGGAGTTGAGAAGGATGGGGGAAAGATGATAAATTTTGGTTTATCCATGTTAAGTTTAAGAAAGCAAGAGGAGAAGGAGAAGGACATGGAAGATAGGCATTGTGGGATTCTGGATAGTAAGGTGGGGATCTCTGGACCAAGGAGGTAGATTTGTTTTTCGTCAGCATAAAAGTGATACTGAAAGCCGTGGTACTCTATGAGCTATCCCAGGCCGAGGGTGTAGATAGAGAAGAGCAGGGGTCCTAGGACATAGCCTTGTGGTACACCAACAGAGAGGGAATGAGATGAGGAGGTGGTGTGAGAGTGGGAGATGCTAAATGTCAGGTCTGTGAGGTATGATGTGATCCAGGAGAGGGCCCGATCGGTGATGCCAAGAGATGAGAGAGTTTGTAACAGAAGGGAGTGATTGACAGTGTCAATTGCAGAGGACAGGTCAAGGAGGAGGAAAACAGAGTGATGTTTTTTAGTTTTGGTTGGTAGCAGGTCGTTGGTGACTTTGGTAAGGGCAATTTCAGTTGAGTGGTGGGGTCGGAAGCCAGATTGTAGCCGGTCAAAGAGGGAGCAGGAGGAGTTGTGAGAGGACCGTTCAGAATTGACATGTTGTTCAAGTAGCTTTGAGGAATATGGATATGGAAGAAGTGATATGGGGCAATAACTGGACAAAGATGATGGGTCAAGTGAAGGATTTTTGAGGATGGGTGTAATGGTAGCATGTTTAAAACCAGAGTTTAGTGATAGGTTGAAGAGATGAGTTACGGCTGGGATAAACACTGTGGTGAGGTTGGGGATGAAGTGGCATGGGATAGGGTCAAATGCGCAGGTGGTGAGATGTGATCTGGAAGTAGGGTGGAAAGTTTTTCTTCTGTGATGGTGGAAAAGCTGGTTTTGGGAGAAGAGGACTGAACAGTTCTGTAGAGGGTCTGTGGGGACTGTACACTGAAGCTTTCTCTGATGTTGACAATCTTTTCTTTGAAGTATGTGGCAAAGTCCATAGCTGAGATGAGAGGTGAGGGTGGGGACGCTGGGGGACGGAGAAGAGAGTTGAAAGTGTTAAAAAGTTGTTTAGGGTTGTTTGACAGGGAAGACATGAGAGAAAGTATCTTTGGGGATTATTCTATCTAACCAGGATGTTCCCAGTCTGTCATATCTACTTATAACCAGCATATACTTGACAGTTTTGCTTTTCTTGAAGGTGGTACAGTAATTAGTTGTCTTTTAGCCAGATTTCCCAGACCAGTGTCTCTTCCTAAAAGGTGCCAATTCTTATGGATAGCTGAACGGAAGGCTGGTAACATAGGGCTGTGTTTGAAAGAGAACACTGCTCTTTTTCTGAGGTGTCTTTTGATGTATCTTTTCTCTGGGTGTGGAGTAACGTTCCTTGTACTCATGAGGCCTGACTGAGTGGTTCATCTAACAATGTTCGGGAGTAACCACGTTCTAATAAGCATACATACAGTACATACAATGTGCCGGTTTTTTAAAATTCCCCTCGTCACTATTGATCCTTTTTAGTCGGACGAATTGGCCATACAATACAGCTCTTTTTACACTATGTAGATGAAAACTATCAAAATGTAGTAGAGCATTGGTGGCAGTGGGTTTTCTGTATCCTTCTGTGAAAAGGATACCATTTTCTACCCTAACCAATACGTCAAGGAATTCTAAATTGTTCCTCACTGAATTGTGAGGTAAACATCATATTACTGTTGTTGGAATTGCTAAGATAACTTATAAATTCATAGAATAGAGTATCATCTCGAGACCAGACAATAAAATGTCATCCTCGTAACAAAGGAATAACTTAATGTGTTGGATATATGGAATATGGACCGAAAATACAAAAGTGTAATTAAATTCAGCAAGAAAGATGTTAGCAAAGGGACAAGTGTAGGGAGTACCCATCGCCGTGCCCACTTTTTAGTGATACCACTTGTTAACAAACGTAAAGGTATTATGGGTCAGTTTAAAAGTTAATAGCTCCTTGATGAAATGTATAAATTCTCCGCTCTTTTCTGTAGTTTCCAGTACCCTCTATATAGATTGTACCCCCAGATCCTGTGGGATAAGGGTATAGAGGCTTTTTACATCTATCCATCTATATCTATTCATGCCACTCAAACTCATAAAGTTGTTTTAAAAACTCATTGGTGTCCTTCAAATATGAACGTATACTTAATACAGAATAGGGAGCAAAAGCCAGTCCACATACTAGGATAGAGGCTCAGTGACAGAGCCAATGCCTGACACAATTGGATGCCCCAGAGGGGGTTCCGTGGACTTATGCACCTTCAGTAGAAAATACCAACTAGGTTTTTGTGGATGAGGGGGAAGCAGCTTTTCAGCCACCTGTTAAAGAGTCTGTAACTGTGATATTTAATAGTAGGGTCACTGGTGGGCGAGGAATAGGTAGAACTGAAAGTCTGAAAGCCTCACTCTCATATCCCTTTATCAGAACTATGTTTCCCCCTTTGTCGGCTGGCTTCACTGTCCACTGGCCAACTGAATTGAATTGCTTTGAGTTTTCACTGTGATGGGAATAAAATAGTTAATTGGATGATGAAGATATATTTTTAAGTGCCATGATCTTTATTTTCTTTCCCATAATATTAAGTGCATATACTCTACATACTTTTAGTAGGTCAACATAAGAGATATAAATGCTTGAAATAGACCACTCTGTGTGTAATGAATCTATAGAATATATGAGCTTCACTTTTTGAATAGAATTACTGAAATACATTAACTTTCTGATGATATTGTAATTTATTGAGATGCACTAGGTCAATAAGGTTAAAAAAAAGTTATTTATGAACCACAGGCATGCTGTAAACTCTAGTTGCAAGAGAATGGTTACAAAGTCATATCCAAATGAGATTGTATTCTTCTCCAGCATTGGATCCATTATTGTATCAAAGTCCATTTGAGGATTTTCGGGTCCTCATATGAGCTAGGCCATCCCTTCTTAACAAAAGAATTAGGCAGACATTAACATCTACCTGCTTCTTTGATCCACTTGTAGTTCAAACTCAATACCTCTAAAAACCTTTCAAATTAAGGTCACCTAATTAAAATGATTATGGTGGTTCAATAATACTGTATAGTTAGGTATTTTAAAACCAAACTATATTAAGGATCTGTATAAAATTGACCCAGAACACACTTGTAAACCATTTCAATATAGGCACCATACATATGTTTTTAATGCTTCTTGGTTAAGAAATATAGTCTGAGATATGGATATTATTTTGGATATGCTACCCAATACCTGCAAGTTTTGCCTGCAAAAAGATATGCAATGCCATTCCATATTCTTTACAGTATTATGGACCAAAATGTACATGTTTGTCTAATGACACCTGCACTTAATGGTGCCTTTACACTGGCCGAGAATTGGCCAGAGAATCACTAACAAGCATTCGGAATACTCGTTAGCAATGATGTGTTGATGTAAAGATGCTGCTGATTACCTGATGAATGAGTGAAATGCTTGTTCATCAGATAATATCACCTAAATCATTGTTTGCTGGCAGCAGATAGTGGTGTCTAAACAGCCTCTGCTGCTGACAAACAATGATTCTATATGGGGACAAGCGATGGCATTAGTGATCATTCCTTCCCATACTGTGTAGGAGATGGCTGTATGTACTGTAAATGCAGTGATCTTCTTCATTGATGAGCAGGCAATTGTCAGAACGCTTCTTACCTGTCAATCATTTGCTAAACTGTACAGTGTAAAGGGGCCTTAACTCTTTAAACAACTATATATTAGCATGACACATTTTTATAGATAGATTAAAATCCTGTCAGGCATTGTTAGTTGTTTTTTTTCATTTTTTTAAGCCTTTTCTTTTTTGAACTGCTAGAAAACATTGTGTCACTTATGATGATAAAAAATAAATGAATAGGCCCCATGACAGAAGGAAGCAACCAGATGCTTCTTGTTCTGACCAGTCTTTTCCCATTACTAAATTAATCCCTGACGTAGCAAGCCTTGTCCTGCTGGTGCATTAAACATAGGCTTCTAGTGCTTATTAATAGCTTTGTTTTTGTATCATATTTCTCACTACTTCTGTTTTAAACTTCCAGACTGACAGCACTTTCCAGAAAAAAAAAAATGAAAACAAAAGAAAATAAAAGAAGCTGAAGTGTGCATGAACCTTTAATCCGATTTTCTTCATCAATATCACCGCAACACCCCGTGCCCTCACTAATCAGCTTTAATAATTGTACTTTTTATTGGGGGGGGGGGGGGATTCTGAGTTTTGCTATTGGTTCCAATGATTTCTATGTACACCCATGGCAGCAGGTTGTATGTTAAGGCAGGGTCTCATTAATACTGGGTAGCATCTCTCCTTGCTGTAATACAGGCTGCCACTCTGGCATGGTAACGGTCATACAGATGCTGGATATACTCCTGTGTTATGTCATTCCAAGTTCTTTCAACTTGTATCAAGGTGATTGTTGACTGCTGTACGTGGAAATCTCATCCAGTCCTAAACATTCTTGAGCGGGGAAAGGTCTGGCAATCAAGCTGCCCAGGGGACCTGCTGAATACCCTAAAGAGCATATTGTATAGTGCAGGCAGTGTGTGGATGGGTGTTACCTTGTTGGAATACCACATCTCCTGAGTCAAAAACAGGCAGTAAGACTGGTTCCACAATATCCTGGACATACCAAAGGTTTGTCAATGTTCCCTCCATGAATACCAAACAGAAATGGCCATAGCAGCAAATGGTACCCCACACCATGAAGCTTGGTGTTGGCCTCCGTACTATGCATAATGGCATTAGGTGTCCTTCAACCATAGGACACCAACCAATCTAACACTGTGGATTCTGTGGATAGGGTATAACTTTGAAATAGCCAAAATACTCCTTTAATATTACTTTTTCTATGTTATTCCGTATGCTTTGGTGCTCATTATCAGTGTCCAAATAAAAGAATAGGATGAGGGTAGAAATGTATGAAAGGAAACATCCTTATTTCTATGACCCTGATGAATGTTGCTTGTGTATGATACTGTATATTACAAGAGTCAATTATTTTCCTACATCTAATCAGCACAATGATATATTGGCCAGATGCTAATGATTTTATTTGCTCAGGGTTTGGATATTGCTGCATTGAACATTTGTAATTAGTTTTTTTCTCTGGTCAGATGTTATCAGATGAATTAAAAGGATGATCCTGTCTGACACTGAGATTACTTCTATCAAATAATGTTGGCAAAAGACCTAAGGCTTTATAGTGTTTTGTTGTGAAAGTCTCATAGTTGTTTGTAGATACAGTACAGATGTAACAATCTTTTACTTGACAATCACAATGTGTTAAACACACAGCTGAAGAAAATATTTTTTGGGGGCTTGGAAATATAGCAATATACGTGTGTCTTACAACCCAGATGGTAGCATTTTAAAACATGAAATACTAGTCCCAAATATGTGTTAGGGCATCTCTAGACAGTTACATTTTTTGAGTTTGTGAAAACAGCAATAGACGTGTGTCTTACAATACAGAATGTAGTGTTTGAAATCTCTGATAACATGAAATACTAATTCGAAATCTGTGTCAAGGCATCTCAAGACAATTTTAGCATTTTTGGGGGTTTGGGAAAATAGTAGTATAAAGTAAGTGTGTCATACAATACAGAGTGTAGCGTTTAAAATCTCTGAGTGAAAACATAAAATACTAGTCTAAAATCTGTATCAAGGCATCTCCAGACAGTTCAAGTGTTGGTGTGTATGTGTGTGTGGTGTGTGTGTGTGGTGTATGTGTGTGGGGGGATAATTTTATAGCAAGTTGACAACTTTTGTTTTTATGTGAAGCCAACAGGAGAACAAATAGGGTCGACACTTCCTCTATTAATCCATTTATTGTATTACAAAAAGTGCACGATGAATCTGGATAATCAGCATGGGGAAGATCGCAACCAGCCTATGGCTTGGTAGGTTTTCTGATTCTGTCTTTATAAGATGTACTATTCTGTCGCTAGTCTTCTGTTATTTTGTTTCCTTGTTAGCCCCCCTGATTCAGTCCTAACACATATATAGGAAGGGACTGCTGTCCGGCTGCGGGTTAGGTAAGATCGTGCAAGTGGATAGGGACAGTGCTAGGCAGGAGTACAGGGCTCACTGTTCCCTACCATGACAAAATCACAGGACATAATACATTTTCGGGAGTGGTACTGACAATATGGATCCTGTGCGGGTTTTGGTAGACCAGATGCATGGTCTCACACAATATTACAGGATCTAGCAGAAAGAGTTCACTTTCATAAGAAGATTCAGGAGGTACCAGTAACAATGGTTTCCTCTCAACCCCTGGAACCTCAGATTAAACTTCCTGACTGTTTTTCTGTGTATAGGAGTCAGTTTGGGACTTTAAGGGAGAGTTGCCATTTGTATTTTTGGCTACGCCCCTATTCTTCTGATTCTGAAAGGCATAGAGTCCCCTAAGATAGCATTCGTTGACAAATTGTTCTCAGCCTTGGATGTGTTATATGACGATCCAGATAGATGTGCTTTTGCGGAATCATAGTTGAACTCTCTCAAACAAGGCCGCCAGCTAGTTGAGAAGTACTGTGCCAACTTTAATAAATGGTGTGTGACTTCTAAGTGAAGCGATCCAGCACTTAGATGACAATTTCGTCAGGGTGTCTATGATACTCTTAAATATACTATTAGATATAGCCCCTGTAAACTGCCCAGAAGGTAAACTGTTTGCCCCAAGTCATTGTCGCCTCTGCCTTCTGGGGGAATGTCACAATTTGGTAATAAGTGGTCACCCTGGAATCGTAAGCACCAAAGAATTGATTTCCCCATCCCTAAGAGACCATTGTCCCAATTGTTCATGGATTTTATCCCAGATCTTCAAGCTTCACAAGGGAAGACAGTGATATGGGTAATTGTGGACCGCTTCAGCAAGATGTGCCACTTTATACCCCTGAGTAAATTACCCAATGCTACATTTTTGGCCATAGTATTTATTGATCACGTTGTCCGTTTACACAGTCTCCCAGATAATATTCTATCGGATAAAATGGGGGTGTCCAATTTGTTTCTAGATTCTGGAGATCCTTTTGTTCTAAGTTGGGAATAAGTTTATCATTTTCTTCAGCTTTTCATCCAGGATCTAATGGTTCAATGGAATGTCTTAATCAAGCTTTAGAACAGTACCTGAGATGCTATATTTCTGGGAATCAATTTGATTGGGTTTCATATTTGGTGCTAGTGGAGTTTGTCTTTAATAAACATGTGAATTCGTCCATTGGTGTCTCACCATTCTACTGTAATTATGGTTTTCATCCACGATGGGGGTCAATTTTGTCTTTGTCATCTAATAATCCAGAGGTTGATGAGGTAGCAGATAAACTGTGACCAGTCAGGGCTCAGGTTTAGACGAACCTGAGAAAATCCCAGGGGATTAAAAAATGGATGCAGATCAAAAGCATTCTCAGAGGTTGAATTTTTCGGGTGGGGATAAGGTTTTGTTATCGACTAAAAATGTGCATCTAAAGGTAGCTTCTGGGAAGTTTGCTCCTTGTTTCATTGTTCCTTATGAAATTATCATTCCTATTTTCTCTTGTCTTAAATTGCCTAATTCTTTTAAAATCTACAATGTTTTCTACAAGATTTTGATTACAAAAGATGTACCTCCCATATTGCCGCCACAGACTCCTCTTCCTCCAGTTGAAGTGTTGGATCAACGGGAGTACGAGGTGTTCAAGATTCTGGATTCTAGAACTGTTTGCGGCTCAATACAATACAATGATGGATCACCTTTATCATCTGGACCTGTAACTCACGAGACTATTGAACTTGGAATCTGTATTGAACCTGATCATCATGAAACTATTAGTTTTCATTTAATTTCTTCTCCTAAGTTTCCTGTTATTGTAGAAATTCTGTGGTTTGCTATCCATAATCCTTCTATCAACTGGGAATCAAGGACTGTTACATTTCCTTCTGAATACTGCAAGGACAATTGTCATATAAGTTTATCCATCCAAAAACAAAAAATTGTCACCTCAATATCAACAGTTTAGTGATGTCTGCAGCAAGAAAAAAGCTGATCAACTACCTCCTCATCGTCCTTACGATTGTCCTATCGAATTGCTACCTGGAGCTACTATTCCTTTTGGCAGAATTTACAATCTCTCTGAACCAGAATTATAGGTGCTCAGAGAATACTTAGATGAAAATTTAAAGAAAGGCTTCATTCGACCTTCTTCATCCCCAGCTTGGGCACCTTTGTTCTTGGTAGAAAAAAGACTCAACCTTGAGACCATGTATTGACTACAGAGAACTAAACAAGATAACTATTAAAAATCGTTAGGCTCTTCCCCTAATTCCTGAGTTGCTGGAAAGACTCCGGTCTGCTAATATTTTTACCAAACTTAATTTAAGAGGGGCCTATAATTTTATATGCATTCGTGCAGGGGACGAATTTTAGAACTAGATCGGACATTTTGAATATCTAGTTATGCCTTTCGGCCTCGCTAATGCTCCTGCAACATTTCAACATTTTGTTAATGATGTGTTTTGAGACTTTTTAGACCAATTTGTTGTTATGTACCTTGATGACATTCTTATAATTTCAGATACCTTGGAGGAACATCGTAGACATGTTCAGTTAGTCTTGGAACATCTACTGGAAAATAATCTATATCAAACTGGAAAAATGTGAATTCGAACAAACAAAAATCCAATTTCTTGGATATATAATCTCCCCAGAAGGTCTGAGTATGGATCCTAGTAAAATCAAAGCTGTAATAGATTGGCCCACTCCTAGAAGTTTTAAAGATGTTCAGCGATTTATAGGGTTTGCAAATCTCTACAGGAGATTCATAAAGGACTTTTCTAAAATAATCTTAACAATCACTTTACTTACAAAGAAAAAACAAGTTGCATTTGACCAGCTAAAAACTCTCTTTACTTCTGCACCCATACTGGTCCATCCAAATACTCAATTGCCTTTTGTGGTTGAAGTAGATGCCTCAGACTCTGCTGTGGGAGCTGTCCTATCTCAATCAGTTGGAGACAAGATGCAACTCCATCCATGTGCTTTTCTTTCTCAGCCCATGTAATCAGCAGAAAGAAATTATAACATAGGAAACAAAAACTGTTGGTCATTTAAGTTGCTTTCTCTGAGTGGAGACATCTTTTGGACCACGGAAATTTAGAGTTCATCCGTTCAGCTAAGAGACAAGCAAGATGGGCCTTGTTTTTCTCTAGATTTAATTTAATCATTTCTTATCTGCCAGGTTCAAGAAATGGCAATATTTTTACCAAACTTAATTTAAGAGGGGCCTATAATTTTATATGCATTCGTGCAGGGGACGAATTTTAGAACTAGATGCTTTCTCTGAGTGGAGACATCTTTTGGACCACGGAAATTTAGAGTTCATCCGTTCAGCTAAGAGACAAGCAAGATGGGCCTTGTTTTTCTCTAGATTTAGCTGATGCCTTGTCCAGAATCTTGCTGAACCACATGAGGGGTATAAAACAGAGTCTACTATTTTACCTTCCAAAAATGTTGTAGGAATACTGGACTCTAAAGAACTTTTAACCCTATTCATAGAGAGATACCAGAATTACTCTTTTCTCAACCATCCTTCCAAAGATGTGGACCTTTCCTTTAAAGAGGGGGTTTGAAAGGAAGAAACACTGAATATATGTCCCTGAATCTGCTTGACTTGAAGTCCTCAAATTGGTCCACGATTCTAAAATTGTAGGGCATCTTGGAGTCATGAGTTATGAATAGAGTTGAGCGAACACTTGAATGTTTGGGTTCGAGAAGTTCGGCCGAATGAACCCAAACCCCTTTGGAGTCAATGGGGACCTGAACTTTTGGGCACTAAAAAGGCTGTAAAATAGCCCAGGAAAGGGCTAGAGGGCTTCAAAAGGCATCGAAATGTAGGTAAATCCCCTGCAAACAAATGTGGATAGGGGAATGACATAAAATGAAATAAATAAAAATTAACCAATATCAATTGGCAACTTGGAGGAGGAGGTGGAATAGGAGGTTGGGGTGGCGTCAGGTGGGAATGCTATGGGAGTTGAAGTTCTCATCACAGCCAAAAAGGATTCATGTCTACCTGCAGTGCCACAGGCCTTATTCACAGACTCAGGGCCATGGCAACCATACATGGGAGTTGAAGTTCACATCACAGCCAAGAAGGATTCATGTCTGCCAGCAGTGTCACAGGCCTCACTCACAGACTCAGGCCAATGGCAACCATACATGGGAGTTGAAGTTGTCATCACAGCCAAGAAGGAATCATGTCTGCCTGCAGGGCCACAGGCCTTATTCAAACATTCAGGCCCACGGGACCCACATAGAGTAGAGTTAAAATCACGCCAAGACAGTATTGATTTCACCCAGCAATGCCACAGGCCTCATTCACAGACTCAGACCCATGGCACCCACAAAGAGGAGAGTTACAATCATGCCAAATCAGTATTGATTTCACCCAGCAGTGCCACAGGCCTCATTTACTAATTCAGGAGGACCATGGCAACCGCAAAGAGGAGAGCGGTCCCGTAACAGCAACACAGGCCTTAGGTCAACCTGCAATGGAACAGGCCATTATCATTTATGTAGGCCCCTGACACACAGACAGAGGAGAGGTCATTTGACAGTAAAAAGAGTTTAATGTCTCCCACCAGGACAGCAAGCAATTAAACGAAATATAGGCCCCTGACATCCACACAATGGGGCGGTCATTTGACAGTAAAAAGAGTTTAATGTCTACCACCAATGCAGCAAATGATTAAATGAAATATAGGCCCCTGACAACCAGACAATGTAGAGGTCATTTGACAGTATAAAGAGTTTAATATCTCCCATCAATGCAGCAAGCGATGAAATGAAATATAGGCTCCTGACAACCAGACAATGGCGCGGTCATTTGAAAGTAAAAAGAGGTTAATGTCTCCCACTAATACAGCAGGCAATGAAACAATATATAGGCCACTGACAACCAGACAATGTAGAGGTCATTTGACAGTATAAAGAGTTTAATATCTCCCACCAATGCAGCAAGCGATGAAACGAAATATAGGCCCCTAACAACCAGACAATGTAGAGGTCATTTGACAGTATAAGGAAAATGTCACCCAACAAAGCAACAAATGATTAAATGACATATAGGTCCCTGACACCCACACAATGGGGCAGTCATTTGACAGTAAAAAGAGGTAAATGTCTCCCACCAAGATAGCAAGCAATTAAACCTAATATAGGCCCATGACACCCAGACAGAGTAGAGGTCATTAGACATCAAAAAGAGAATAATGTCACCCACCAAAGCAATAAGCGATTATCTGAAATGTAGGCCTCTGGCACAGAGGAGAAAGGTCACATAGCAGCAAAAGAGGCGTCATGTTACCCACCATTGGAACAGGCCACTTTCAGTAATTTAGGCCCCTGACACCCAGACATGTCATTTGACAGCAAAAAGAGGTTAATGTCACGCACCAAAGCAGCAGGCGATTAGCTGAAATGTAGGCCCCTGGCACCCAGACAGAGGAGAGGTTCATTTAAAAAAAGGAGGATTCAATAAAGAAGTGCCCTGGAGTACAAAAATGTATGGTTGAGGGTGAGGCAGTTCTAAATGTCTATTCTGCACAAGGGATGGACAGGTCCTGTGGGATCCATGCCTGGTTCATTTTTATAAATGTCAGCTTATCCACCTTGGCTGTGGACAGGCGGCTGCGTTTGTCTGTAATGACGCCCTCTGCCGTGCTAAATACAAATTGAGACAATACACTGGCCGCAGGGCAGGCCAGCACCTCCAAGGCAAAAAAGGCTAGCCCTGGCCATGTGGACAATTTGGAGACCCAGCAGTTGAAAGGGGCCGAACCATCAGTCAGTACATGGAGGCGCGTGCACACGTACTGTTCCACCATGTTGTTGAAATGCTGCCTCCTGCTAACACGTTCCAAATCAGCTAGTGGTGCAGTCAGCTGTGGCGCTGTGACAAAACTTTTCCACATCTTGGCCATGCTAACCCTGCCTTCAGAGAAGCTGGCCGTGACACAGCTGCGTTGGTGACCTCTCGCTCCTTCTCTGTCTTCGCCTTGTGCTTCAACTTGTCCCCCCGTGTAAGTTGGGAATGCTCCCATGAGCGCGTCTACCAGCGTGCGCTTGTACTCGCGCATTTTCCTATCACGCTCCAGTGCAGGAATTAAGGTGGGCACGTTGTCTTTGTACCGGGGATCCAGCAGGGTGGCCACTCAGTAGTCAGCACAAGTTAAAATGTGGGCAACTCTGCTGTCATTGCGCAGGCACTTCAGCATGTAGTCGCTCATGTGTGCCAGGCTGCCCAGAGGTAAGGACAAGCTGTCCTCTGTGGGAGGCGTATCGTCATCGTCCTCCATTTCCCCCCAGCCACACACCAGTGATGGGCCCGAGCTGCGTTGGGTGCCACCCCGCTGTGAACATGCTTCATCCTCATCCTCCTCCACTTCATCCTCGTCCTCCAGCAGTGGGCCCTGGCTGGCCAAATTTGTACCTGGCCTCTGCTGTTGCAAAAGACCTCTCTCTGAGCCACTTCTAAAAGACTGGCCTGAAAGTGTTAGAAATGACCCCTCTTCCTCCTCCTCCACCTCCTGGGCCACATCCTTTTCCATCATTGCCGTAAGTGTTTTCTCAAGGAGACATAGAAGTGGTATTGTAACGCTGATAACGGCGTCATCACCACTGGCCATGTTGGTGGTGTACTCGAAACAGCGCAACAGGACACACAGGTCTCGCATGGAGGCCCCGTCATTGATGGTGAAGTGGTGCTGTTCCGCAGTGCGACTGACCCGTGCGTGCTGCAGCTGAAACTCCACTATGGCCTGCTGCTGCTCGCACAGTCTCTCCGGCATTTGCAAGGTGGAGTTCCACCTGGTGGGCACGTCGCATATGAGGAGGTGAACGGGAAGGCCGAAGTTATGCTGCAGCTCAGACAGGTGAGCAGCGGCAGGATGTGAATGCCGGAAGCGCGCATAGATGGCCCGCAGTTTATGCAGCAGCTCTAACATGTCGAGGTAGTTGTGAATGAATTTCTGCACCACCAAATTCAGCACATGCGCCAGGCAAAGGATGTGTGTCAAACCGGCTAGTCCCAGAGCTGCAACGAGATTTCGCCCTTTATCGCACACCACCAGGCCAGGCTTGAGGCTCACCGGCAGCAACCACTCGTCGGTCTGTTGTTCTATACCGCGCCACAACTCCTGCGCGGTGTGGGGCCTGTCCCCCAAACACATGAGTTTCAAAACAGCCTGCTGGCATTTACCCCGGGCTGTGCTGAAGTTGGTGGTGAAGGTCTGTGGCTGACCGTATGAGCAGGTGGAAAAAGAGGAGGAGGAAGCCGAGTAAGAGGAGGAGGCAACAGGAGGCAAAGAATGATGCCCTGCGATCCTTGGCGGCAGAAGGACGTGAGCCAAACAGCTCTCTGCCTGGGGCCCAGCCGCCACTACATTTACCCATTGTGCAGTTAGGGAGATATAGCATCCCTGGCTGTGCTTACTGGTCCACATATCTGTGGTTAGGTGGACCTTGCCACAGATGGCGTTGCGCAGTGCACACTTGATTTTATCCGATACTTGGTTGAGCAGGGAAGGCACGGCTCTCTTGGAGAAGTAGTGGCGGCTGGGACCTTCATTCCATGTGGAGTCTAGGGCCTCATCGTCCCCTTCATCGTCTTCCACACAGTCTTCCTCCCTGACCTCCTGTTCGGTCTGCACACTGCAGTAAGACGCAGCAGTTGGCACCTGTGTTTCGTCATCATCAGAGACTTGCTGACTCTGCTGAGGTGGTATTCCCATGTCATCATCAGGAAACATAAGTGGTTGCGCGTCAGTGCATTCTATGTCTTCCACCGCTGGGGATTACGGCATTACGTTGACCAAATATCGCTGTAGATTCTAGCGGCTACTGGGACCTAAGGTAGTTGGTTCACTAGGATGTGTAGCTGTGGCAGAACGGCCACATCCTCTCCCAGCACCAGAGGGTCCACTAACACCACCACGACCATGTCCGCGTCCCTTATTAGATGTTTTCCTCATTGTTACCGTTCACCACAATAAGGAAAAACTTTTTTGGCCCAATGTATACAGTTCAAATTAAGGCCTTTATTTACAGGCACCTAACACTATCTAGCTATCTATTTATGTACTGTATTACACTAATACAGGCACAGCAGAAACCACAGATTTAGGGGAATATCAATTTTAGGCCTAGTATTTAGGCCCTGGCTGAAAGTTATCCTTTTACGGACAAAATTACACTTGGAGTTGCACAATAGTGTGTGCAAATATAGAGGATTACGCTTTCAGGCCTTGTATTTAGACACTTAGTGTAATATACCCTTTTACGGACAGAAATACACTTGGAGATGCACAGTAGCGTGTGCAAATATAGACGATTACGCTTTCAGCACTTGTATTTAGACCTTGAGTGTAATATACCCTTTTACGGACTGAAATACACTTGGAGATGTACAGTAGCGTGAGCAAATATAGAGGATTTATTTTTCAGGCCTTGTATTTAGATGCTGACACGCTGAATGTAATATACCCTATTGTGGACAGATTTACACTTGGAGAGGAACAGCGGAAAGCACAGATGTTTAGGATTTCTATTTCAGGGATTTTATTTAACCACTGAAAAAAATCTATCCTTTGACGTACAGTATTAACCTTTGCCAGCCACAGCTGGAACCCCAGATTTAGGGGATTGGTATTTTGGCAATTGAATTTCACCCCACAAAAAAATCTATCATTTGACGGACAGTATTAAACTTAGCCAACCACAGCTGGAACACCAGATTTAGGGGATTGATATTTTGGCAATTGAATTTCACGACACAAAAAAAATCTATCCTTTGACGGACAGTATTACACTTGGCCAGCCACAGCTGGAACCCCAGATTTAGGGGATTGTTAGGCCACTTTCACACGGGCGTCACGTTTGATGCCCGGATAAGAGGCGGGTGCTTTGCGGGAAAATGCGTGATTTTTCTGCGCAAGTGCAAAGCATTTTAATGTGATTTGCACTCGCGTGTGAAAAATCGGCAAGTTTGGTACCCAGACCGGAACCCGGACTTCATCACTGAAGTCCGGTTTCGGGTTGAGTATTCTGTATATTTTAATTTTTTCCATTATAACATAGTTATAAAGGAAAATAATAGCATTCTCAATAGAATCACCTGCTTCCATCATGGAAGCTGGTGATTGGTCCATGTGACACCAATTTGATACCAGAGTGCAGGGCACGGTATTAAGAAACAATATATAACCTCAAGAAAAGAATACCGAGAAAATGGCCGCACATCTCATAAAAATATAATCAAGTTTATTGGGAGAACACTATTCACAACAAGGGTTAAAATCACTGTATAGAATGAAACATCATGGCTGTGTGGACTAAGTAAGTCCCACACACCTCCCTGTCAAACACCAACCATAATATGATAGTAAGTGCCCCAGCAAAAAGTAATACGCCGAGATCACCTGTAGTAATTGCATATTGGAGGGAGCAAGAAAGTGCCCAACGAGGCCGTCATCCCGGCGGTGGATCCGCTTCGAAATGCATGGCAGCTTTCTAGGTGTCTTACATTTAGACCATTTTCTATGCCTAAAAAAGGCGTAGGAAATTGTAAATGACACGGGCCTCTCAGCCTGTCATGTCCTCGCCCATGCCACGCCCACTTGTTTAGACCTGGCATGAGCAGGGAGCGAGGACATACAACAGGTCCCATCTGTAGTTAGACATCTTCTTGATTAGCAGACAAAGTAGCACACAAATAGGCAAATCCTGAGTCATGCATTCTGTTGATATATGTAGATTATGTAATACAATGTGCTATTATAGTGATATGCCATCACTGTAACACTTTGATGACATGCGCCATACATGTACCTCACATGTTGTCTCTTTAAGATGTTACAAATCATAAATGGTGAAGGAACTGCCAATAAAACGTAACTTTTAATAATTATCTAAAATTGATACACTATTGAAAACAATAGAACACAAGATTTCGCAGCAAACAATTATACAGTGTTGCAATATTAAAAATGCATGGCGGCATCCACATGGTAGGAAACAAAAACAAAAAAAAAATTTTTGTGCTCTTACCACCTCTGGGAATGGTGTAGGACAGTGGTGGTGAACCTTTGGCATGGGTGCCAGAGGCAACACTCGGATCCCTCTCTGTGGACACCCGCACCCTTCAGTGTCATCCACAGATGCCCCCTTCAGTGTCATCCACAGATGCCCCCTTCAGTGTCATCCACAGATGCCACCTTCAGTGTCATCCACAGATGCCCTCTTCAGTGTCATTCACAGATGCCCCCTTCAGTGTCATCCACAGATCTCCTTCCCGCTGCCTGCTAGCTAATTTATTCACTGCACTTGCCTCTGTAATTAAAGAGAAGCGCCGTAATCTCAAACAGGCGCACTAGCAGAGGCCAGGAAGATGGCGCATGCGCACTTCAATGCCTCTTCAGTGCGCCTGGTTGAGATTATGGCGCTTCTCTTTCTCAAGTGCAGTGAATAAATTAGCTAGGAGGCGGGGCTGGGCGGGGAGGAGCGGCGCCGGTGCCCCCAGCAAGACATCGCTCCTCAGCCGGTGGCCTGGGCCCCCAGTGGCGTAGGGCCCCATAGCCATTGCTATGGCTGCTATGGCGATCCCTATGCCACTGGCATAAATCATGCTGAACAAAATAGGAAAATCCAGTTGCAGTGGTATTTAACCCGAACAGATTAGCACATATGATAGCAATTTACCCCATGTCCTGCTGGTGTGGCTGTGGACAGAGGTACACCTGCACACATGTGGGTTGTCCGGGCTTTTTCTATTAAATTACCTATCCTCATGAGATCTGCGGTGGTTCTACACCCAGCACCCTCTCTAATCAGTTTGAGGAGATGGTGTGCACAGTGCGCATGTGTCATCTTCCTTCTCTCTTCCTGCTCGCTGCTGTATGTCTATAGTATGACAGCAGTGGACAGGAAGAGATAAGGGAGATGGCACATGTGCACTGCTGTCACTGTAGGTGAGGGAAGGGAAGGGAAGAAAGCCAAATACAACAACAAGAACAAAACACCAGACTAGGCCCCAAAGCTAGGGAAGAGGGAAAGGTCACCACCTGACAATCCCTGAGCCTTTCCCTTACTGCTGACAGCATGAGCAAATCCTAAAGGTGGAAGTACTCATGCGCTGGAACCTGAAGTCCTGCTGAAACTGAAACAAACCCTCAGCTAGGGAACAGGAGAAAGACAACCGGTTCCTTCCACCATGAAGGAACCAGCATCTCCCTGAGGCCTAGTCAGAACACACAACAAAAGGGTTGGAGGGAGGACTTCGCTTTAGACTATTGGGAAGCAGGAGATCCACCAAACACTAGCTGAGAACTCCAGGAGGAAATATAAACCGCAAGCGCTGCATAGAGAGGCGAGTATAAATAGAGCCACTAAACAGCAGAACCTGTGGAGAGGTGGGATCCTGCCCACAACAACAAACAGAAAGGAAAAAGAGAAAGATCTGTCAGATCTGATAGACGTGAGTCTATCAGATCTTCTCAGGCCTCTCACAGGGCAGGCAGTGACAACTGCGCACGCCGTCTACTCAAACTGCTGATCGGCGGGGGTGTCGGGCCCACCCCGATTTGATATTGATGATCTACAGTATCCTGAGGACAGGTCATGAATAGAGATGAGCAAACTTTAAAAAAAAGTTCGGCGTTCAGCGTTCGGGTTGTGGTAACTCGCGCATCCCGTTATGGATTCCACTATCGCGGCATATGGAATCCATAAGGGGCGGCTTCCACCAACCCGAACTGTTGAACAGCCGAAGGACCTGGGGTGACGTCACCGTCATGTGATCAGTGCAGGGGGCACATGACGGTGACGTCACCCAAGGTCCTTCGGCTGTTCAACAGTTCGGGTTGGTGGAAGCCGCCCCTTATGAATTCCATATGCCGGGATAGTCCGCGGTAGTGGAATCCATAGCGGGATGGGCGAGTTACCACAACCCGAACGCAAACTTTTTTTTAAAGTTCGCTCATCTCTAGTCATGAAAAGAAAATGCCGATACAACCTTTTTAAGTCCCATAACCAATGGTTACCTTGGCTCTCTAGCTCAAGGAAAAAAAAGAAGGCTGTTTTGAGAGCTCCATTTATACAAGCAGGCAAATAACATGAGTTTGTGAGCGTTTGCGTGTTTGATTTTTAAGTTTGTGATTTTAGATTAAGGGACTTGAGATTCAGGGACTTTAGTGAGGGACTGCAGTAAATCAGTTTCTTATCACTGCTTTATATTGTATTTTTCTTTTCGTGCATAATCTCCATTTAGTATGTGTTCCATTATTGACAACGCAGTCCAGTGCACATCTTGTTTAATGCGTGCAGTCCTGGAACAGCTGTTTGAGGGTGCATACCTTTGTTTAAAATGTGAACAAATTGCTAGTTTGGAATCGCACATCGAGTATCTAACCAGGGCGAGTTTCAACATTTAGAGGCATTGACAATTTGAAAAAGAGTTTGCTGCTTACAGAGCAAGCACTCTATGGGGTAGATGTGGGGGAGGGTGGTAGTGAGGAGGCTGAGGAAAGTGAGGTAGCTAGCTGGATAACAATTAGAAAGCAGGGTAGAGGGAAGAGTGCCAGGGAGGCGAGCCCTGATCTGGCACACTCCAACAAGTTTGCAAGGTTGGCAGATTAGGGGGATGACAGTTTAGAGAGAGCACTGCTGTAGCCGGACACTTCCTCTGCCAGTCAGGGGAGTGTCGGCTCCAGTAAGCAGGGGACCAGGAGAGCAGGGCAGCCCAAACAGGTGCTAGTAGTGGGGGATTTATAGGGGTACAGATAGGGTGATCTGTCACAAAGACCGGGATCGATGATCAGTGTGTTGTCTTCCTGACGCTCGAGTTCGACACATCGCGGATCGGGTTACTAGAAGGGGCTGGAGAAGATCCAGTGGTCATGGTCCATATTAAAACCAATGACAAAGTTAGAGGTAGGTGGAGTGTCCTTAAAATTGATTTTAGGGATTTAGATAAAAACCTTAGGGCAAGGACCTCAAAGGTAGTATTTTCCAAAATACTGCCTGTACCACGAGCCACACAAGAAAGGCAGCGGGAGATTAGGGAGGTTAACAAGTGGCTCAAAAACTGGTGTAAGAAGGGGGGGTTTGGGTTCCTGACGAACTGGGCCGACTTCTCTGTCGTCTACAGGCTCTATCGTAGGGATGGGCTGCACCTCAATGGGGAAGGGGCAGCTGTGTTGGGGGAGATGATGGCTAGAAGGTTGGAGTGTTTAAACTAGGAACTAGGGGGGAGGGTAATTACATTATAGGATGGGAAGATAGTGCAGATAGAGACCAGGGACAAGGTAGTGGGACCGGGGGAGGAATGGAAGGAGGGACTATAACAGTTCAGAAGGAAAGGTGTAGGGTAAAAAATATACATAAACCTCTTAAATGTATCTATACTAATGCCAGAAGCCTGACTAATAAAACTGTGGAACTGGAATTAGTGATGTGTGAGGAGGACTAAGACATAGTGGGAATAACTGAGACATGGCTGGATAATAGCTATGATTGGGCAGTTAATGTACAGGGTTACAGTCTAGAAAGTTTAGAAAGTTTACAGTTTAGAAAGGATCACCAAAACCAGAAAAGGGGAGGGGTTTGCCTTTATGTAAAGTCCTTTCTAAAGCCCACAGTCCGAGAAGCTATAAGTGAGGGACATGAACATGTGGAGTCACTGTGGGTAGAAGTACATGAAGGCAAAAACAAAAATAAATTACTAATATGACTTTATTATAAACCACCTAATATACCAGGGTCCACAGAAAATGTACTACTAAACGAAATAGACAAGGTGGCAAATCATAATGAGGTTGTTATTATGGCGATTTCAACTACCCAGATATAGACTGGGAAACTGAAACCTGTACATCTCATAAAGAAAACAGGTTCTTGGCAATAATCAAAGACAATTACCTTCCCCAACTGGTTCAGGACCCAACTAGAGGGACAACCATACTAGACTTAGTATTAACCAATAGACCTGACAGAACAACAGATGTGCGGGTGGGGGGACACCTCGGAAATAATGACCATAAAGTAATAACCTTCCAATTATCCTCCATACGAGTGTTTCGTCGGGGAGGAACAAAAATACCAAACCTTAAAAAAAGTTAAAATTTTGCCAGCTAAGACAGGCCATAGGCCTAACTAACTGGGACAAAGTCCTCAAAAATAAAAATACAGCCACAAAATGGGATATTTTTTAAAAGCATCCTAAAATATCATTATGAGAGGTACATACTTTTTGGGAATAAAAGGTTAAGGAACAAGAAGAAACAAATGTGGTTAAATAGAACTGTAAAGAACGCATTTAAATCACTAAAACAGTAGGGTAGTGAGAAAGCACTGAAAAACTATAAGGAAAAAAATAGAATATGTACAAAACAAATAAAAGCGGCCAAACTAGAGACCAAGAGATTAATTGCCAAAGAGAGCAAAACTAACCCTAAAATGTTCTTTAATTATGTTAAAATGTTAAAGAGTATAAATCTTAAGGTATCGGCCCTTTACAAAGTGATGAGGGGGGGGGGGGGAGTTGCAGAGAGCGATGAGGAGAAAGCAAAGCTATTAAATATTTTTTTCTCCACTGTATTCACTGAAGAAAATAAACTGTCAAATGAAATGCAGAATGTAAAAGTAAATTCCCCATTAAAAGTGCCTTGTCTGACCCAGGAAGAAGTACAGCGGCGTCTTAACCCCTAAAGGACACTGTGGCGTTTCGAAATGTCAGCCTTATACAAATCACGCATCTGTGAGGTGACTTGTTGAATCAGACGTCCTCCACTTACAGTTTACGCATCAGACACCCAGGAGTTAATCAAGTAGTCTTTTAATCCGGAGATTGTATTACAAGATATGCAGGGAATCAAGATGGTAAAAGAATTATGCCACTAATATTCTCCTTGATAAGAACATGAGATACACAGATTCACATCAGATTCTCCTCAGAATCTCCTCAGAATTAGAGCACACAAAACAGCAATGCATGACAGGGTAAACAGGAAGTGGCTAGACTGAACCAACTAGAAGCAGAAACAGAGGGGGGAGGAGAAGAGAGGAGCATACCAATACACAATTCAAGATACTGAAACAGAACACTCCCCATCTGGTATCGGTAGATACCACTATGTATATGCATACAATGGAATTGTATAAATAACAATAAATAATGTCCATAAACCTGAAAAGGAAACATGCAATGAACATTTATTCAAACCAAAAAGGATATATCTTCAGTTCAGACCATAGAGCTGGTACTGGAAACAGTCCTAGAAGATGATGAGCATCTCTGGTAGAAGGAATCTCAACATGGAAGTTCTTTCCATCCGAACTGGAAACGACTTTAGTAATAAGTCCAGTAGGCCAGTCAAGACCATTAACTTGTTTGTCTCTTAACAGAACAAATCTCCTTCCTTTATATTGGGCCTTGGTTCTTGCCACCTTCTGCATTATTGCTAGAGGTAGAGGTACTTTCTTATCCACCTTTTCCAGAACTGACTGGTGAGATGTTTTACCTGCTTCCACCAAAACTTATAAAGGTTGTGCTCTTTGAAAACGCCAGATGGCACAGGAATATTTCCTATATTTTTTGGTTTATTCTTCAGTGATCTTTTATGCACCCCAGATGTGGATTTCTTCTTTTTTACTACAGGAGATTATCTGTTGCTTTCATTAGAAGCTGAGCGAGACTTGGTTCTCCTTGATCTTACCAAAGATTTAGAATGTGACTTCTCTGTCTGTGTCACCGATTTAGAGCGAAAGCGCTTATTTTGTGAGGCTGATTCACATGTAGATTGCTTTCTGTCTATGAATCGTGAATGCAAATGCTCATGTCTGCTTTTCACTTCTGAAATGGGATCTGTCTTTGTACGTACGGACTTGGGTTGGTGACATGCAGTATTTGTCATGGACATTGACGGTGAACTTTTCCCTGTGGTTTTCAGAAAAGGCTGAGCAATATGAAGGTGCTCATCCGTTGAAGACTGGGAAGAACTGTGATCCTCTTGAGTGCAATCAACAACTCCAGATGGAACTGAAGGTTCTTGCAAAGTATCTGAAATGAACTCTTCCTGTGTTGAATGAACCTCCTTTATAGAACATTCAGAAGATACTTCTTTTACAGAATTGAACTCATTGTCAAACAGTAGACTAGAAGGCTCAAGTTTCTGCTGTATCTCATCAGAACTACATGAATCAGAAGGCTTGTTGTCAGTGATGATATAGGATTCATTATGATAAACTGTGTGAGGACTGGAAAGCTGGGAAGGGCTTGAAGAGGGCTCCAATTGAAATCCTGAAGGCCTTTCTACAAGCTGCCCTTCTGTCTAGGAACATTCTTCTGCAGCTGACTCCTTGGGATTTAAGCTGCTTTCTGATGTTTTTAGAATATTTGGGCAGTGCATATCTTGCACATAGTAGTGGTTAGGACACTGTCTGAAGTAAGAAGTTCGCCCCCCTAAAAATACTTCAGTTCTGAAGAAGTGTACTTGGCAGGGTCTGCGGGTTCTGTCCAGACATACATCCGCAACGATGATCCAACCCACTGTAAGTTTCTGGGCATATGGAGCGTTGAAAGGGCCATTGCGAAGCTCAAGGACCTTATGAGCCTCAAGAATGTCTCTACCTAGCAAGAGTAAGATCTCGGCATGGTTATCAAGGGGAGGAATCTCTCTGGCTAGGTTCCTGAGATGAGGGTGATGCTGTGCAGCTTCAGGTGTGGGAATCTCATCCCTTGTGTCCGGCAATTTGTCACACTCAATAAGGGTTGGAAGAGAGAGTTTCTTATGCCCTTTGATGGGCTTTAAGGTGAAACCATTAGCTCTTCTTCCCGAGGTTGTCACAAGACCAGAGCATGTTCCTAGGGTGTAGGGTGTCTCTCCCTCTATCCTGAACAGATCAAAGAACTTAGGGCTAGCTAGGGAATGATTACTTTGGTCATCTAGAATAGCATACATTCTTATGGTCTTCTCTGGTTGTGCAGTAGGAAACACATCCACGAGGCAAATCTTAGAACAAGACTTACCGCACACAAGTCCTTCTCCACATACCTTTGTGCATCTGGGCGTGACGGTTGTGGTTGGTCGGTCGGCACTCTCCCCGCCATAACTCTCCCGCCTTGATTGGAATGGGGCTTGTGCCAGTTAACTGGTTCTAGGTTCTGCCTGATTGGTCCCGGGTGAACAGCGGACATGTGTAGATCACTATTACATTCAGAACACTTGACTGGAACCTTACAGTCTCTGGCGAAGTGCTCAGTGGATGCACAGCACCTGAAACAGATATTATGACTCCTTAGGAACTCCTTACATTCCTCAAAGGGCTTTGCTATGAAGACACGGCATTTCCTTAAAGGATGTGGTTTATCATGGATAGGGCAATGATGATCGGGTTCCTTGGGACTTTCATTTCTATTGTTAGTAGTGGGCACAGCCCCTGTCTTTTTTACTAAAATTAGACCTTTAGAGCCCCCCTGTCTGGAACTAAAAGTCTCGTGTCTCTGTTTAGTAGAGCCAAAGATGTTGGTTCCCAAGGTGTTGAAGCTCGGATAGTTTTTAGCTCTAGCTAAGTCCTTGATGAACTTACAGAAGAATGAAAATGGTGGAAAGGGAACACTATGTTGCTCCTTGTATTTTGAACCTGTTGTTGCCCATTGGTCTTGAATATTGAGGGGTAATTTCTCCATCATGGGAGGTATCAGGAAATCTGAGACCTGGTAGCTGTGGGTCTCCCTTGGCGATTTCAAACTCAAGAAGAAGATCGCTTAATTCCTGGAACCCTTGGCAGTCTGTATTGGATAATCCAGGAAAGTCGTATAGTCGTTTAAATAAGGCACGTTCAACTACTTCCGAGCCGCCGTATGTCTGCTCTAATCTTTCCCATGCGAGACGAAGGCCTTTGACTGGTTCGTAGATATGAACGGTTTTGAGTCTCTTAACACAGTTTGACGACCATGGACCTAGCCATCTAATTAGTAAATCAAGTTCTTGCATAGGCGGTACACCAAAGGTTTGAACTGTTGTCTTGAAGGTGGCCTTCCAACTTTTATAGTTCTCTGGGCGATCATCAAAGTTCGTAAGGCTAGTACTGATGAGGTCCCTGAGAGTGAGGTACTTAGTGATTTCTGATGCATTATTTCTTTCCTGCATCATGGCGATGGGAACTTCTCCCTCGCTGGTGTTGTTGGCACCATCTGATACCCTATGTTTGGGGGTTGGAAGATGGAATGGAGTGGCAGCTGGGTTAAGCGTAAATGAAGGCTTCACATCTGGTAATCTTGGCACCAGCGTCTTGGTTGCTATGTAACTAGTCTCAGGAGGTTTTAATGTGATTTGGTGAGCTTGAAGCGGCTTGGTCTCTAATGGCGCCTGAAATACTGTGTAAGGTGCAAGCGGTTTTAAAGAAAGAGAAATGTCCACTGGACTGGGGTCAACTGTATGGTTATCAGTTGCCTCTTTTTCTATCCGCATGAGTTCAGCAGGCTGGCGTGCAGAGCCCAAATCTTCTGGTTCTGCATTGACTTTGCTTTGGTCTAGGACGAATTGCAGGGTACGGCCTTCTGAGTCATTAGATATCTTGGACATAGGATGATAAGCTTCTTCTTCTTCAGCAGCTTCTTCAAGAACTCTGAGTTCAGCCATGGCTGCTGCTTCTTCCCTTTCCTTCTGAAGGACCTCTAACTCAGCTTCGGCCTTGGCTTTGGTCACTGTGACTTGTGCCTTAATGGCTGCTTCCTTTTTAATGCAGTGAGCTTGTACCTTCGCTGCTTCCACTTTTGCGCGTGCCAACACCAATGAGGTACTCAGCGAAGAGTGCTGTGAGCGAGACCTTAGCTATAAAGACTGAGCAATAGATTTCGAGGAACATGGATGAAGCCTTGGAGTGCCTTGAAAGGTTAGAATGGCGGGACGCAGTTTCATATTGTTGTGATATCGTGTCCTCTAGCATTGACTTGACTGCCATAAATCTGCTATATCTCTTATATCATTAAGTGCAGTGTGGGTCTTTAATTCTAGGATGAATTCCTCTGAGTTGAGACTTGATAGCAGAGAAGAATATTTTTCAGAGAGTCTATTATAACTATGATAGGTCTTATTCAATTTTGTAAACATGGCCTTTAATTGATCTTCATTATAGCCTGATCCATGTGCTGCATCCATATATTGTTCAGTCTTTTCCCACAAACTGGACAAATTATCACATATCTCAATTTTGTCGGTTAAGAGGGCCTCTTTCATTTTTAATGAGGGTTTAGAAATCCTTCTAGCTGTGTCCTGCATTTCCATCTGTAACACAACAGCGACAACTAGTGGTGGTTCAGTCTTGTAATAGCCCACAGCAGGCAGACAATATTTACCTCAGAAAACAGGCTAAATACAGTTCCCAGCCTGTATGAAACTGGAATTGCTAGAAGCTTCTGCGATCCAAGTGAATGCAGTACTGGGCAGTATAAGATATTACCTTACTACTGAAGCATAACGGAGACAAATAATGATGGCTTATTACTTGGAGGAGGAGAATATTATTTTCTTAGCGGGAGAAGGAGAGTACTAAGACAATTCTTTTACTGTGGCGTTTCGAAATGTCAGCCTTATACAAATCACGCATCTGTGAGGTGACTTGTTGAATCAGACATCCTCCACTTACAGTTTACGCATCAGACACCCAGGAGTTAATCAAGTAGTCTTTTAATCCGTAGATTGTATTACAAGATATGCAGGGAATCCAGATGGTAAAAAAATTATGCCACTAATATTCTCCTTAATAAGAACATGAGATACACAGATTCACCTCAGATTCTCCTCAGAATCTCCTCAGAATTAGAGCACACAAAACAGCAATGCATGACAGGGTAAACAGGAAGTGGCTAGACTGAACCAACTAGAAGCAGAAACAGAGGGGGGAGGAGAAGAGAGGAGCATACCAATACACAATTCAAGATACCGAAACGGAACAGACACGGCCCTATTTCACCTTAAGGACCAGGCCATTTTTTGCAAATCTGACCAGTGTCACTTTATGTGGTGATAACTTTGAAACGCTTTTACTTATCCAGACCATTCTGAGATTGTTTTTTCTTCACATATTCTACTTCATGACACTGGTAACATTTTGTCGAAAAAGTTAATTTTTTTGTATAAAAAAATACTAAATTTACCAAAAGTTTTGAAAAATTTGCAAATTTTCAAGTTTAAATTTCTCCCACTTCTATAATACATAGTAATAGTTATTACTTTACATTCCCCAAATGTCTACTTCATGTTTGGATCATTTTGGGAATGCCATTTTATTTTTTGGGGATGTTACAAGGCTTTGAAGTTTAGAAGAAAATCTTGAAAGTTTTCAGAAATTTCCAAAAATCCACTTTTTAAGAACCAGTTCAGGTCTGAAGTCAAGGTATTCAAAACTGATTTTACAAATCGTGTTAACCCTTTGGGTGTTCCACAAGGGTTCATGGCAAATGGACATAAAATTTCCGAATTTTGATTTTTTTGGGCAAATTTTCCATTTGAATCCATTTTTTTTTCAGAAACAAAGCAAGGGTTAACAGCCAAACATAACCCAATATTTATTTCCCTGATTCTGTAGTTTGCAGAAACACCTCATATGTGGTTGTAAACTGCTGTATCGCCAAACGGCAGGGCATAGAATGAATGGAATGCCATATGGTTTTTGGAAGTCAAATTTTGATTGACCGGTTTATTTACACAAACCAACTGAAAGGTGGCCTGAAGCAGGATGTGCTCAACTGTCAGATGAAATGCAGTGTGCACCTGTTTTGTCATTTGTTATTGCTATATTGTTATATTTATCACATCCACACTATTGCCATTTTGTGTAGGATGTCTATTGTGGTACTTGTGGTCCGCTGCGGGCATCCTCCACCATATGCATTTTTCCTGGGGATCGCCATTAGCAACAGACCACAAGTGCAGGATCTGCTCCCCTGTATATATTTGCATAACTGCATTTTTGGGTTGAGCACATCCTGCTTCATGCCTTTCAGTTGGTTTGTATATATATAATTGTTTGGAGGTGTATAAACTCCCATGTAAATGTAGCCTGTTTTCCATCCACAGGCTATATTTAGGTGCACCTGTGAGGCCTGGGCCATATCCGCCAGTCTTGGGTGGGGCTGACAGTCTTCTCCCTCCTCCCATTGCAGGCATGGTTACATGCTGGAGGTAACTGAGGAGTCTGCTGCGAGTCAGCCTAATGCATTCCTGTAATTTTGCCCACTGGCACCTGGTATTGCCCATATGGCACAGGTAGGTGAGTGTTAGGTCCCGAGCTACTTGAGAGACCTTGGCGTGGTGCTCGGGCTTAAGACATGTCCTCCACTGTAGGACATGTTGACTAACCTCTCAATTTTAACATCAGCTTGAGTGCTTAGTAAGACTGCAGTGTGCATTTGTCATTTGTTATTGCTCTACTGGTTTATTTACACTATGGCCTATTTCAAGCCCCCCTAATGCACCCCTAGAGTAGAAACTCCAAAAAAGTGACCCCATTTTGGAAACTACTGGATAAGTTGGCAGTTTTGGTGGTATTATTTTTAGGGTACATATGATTTTTGGTTGCTCTATAATACATTTTTGTGAGACAAGGTAATAAAAAATAGAAATTCTGAAATTTCATCTCCATTTGCCATAAACTCTTGAGGAACACCTAAAGGGTTAATAAAGTTTGTAAAATCAGTTTTGAATACCTTAAGGGGTGTAGTTTCTTATATGGGGTCACTTTTATGGAGTTTCTACTCTAGGGGAGCGTCAGATCGCTTGCTGTCACACTTTTTGTGATGTTAGATGACAAAAAACTGCTTTTTACAGTATAAATATATTTTTTTGCTGTGTCCACCTGAGGGGTTAGTTTATGTATTATTTTTATAGTTCAGGTTATTACGGACGTGGCGATACATAATATGTCTACTTTTAATTTATTTGGGTTTTACACAATCATAATTTTTGAAACAAAAAAAAAATCATGTTTTAGTGTCTGCATAGCCTACGAGCTATATTTTTTGGGCGATTTTATTAGGTAGAGTATCATTTTTTGCGGAATGAGATGATGGTTTTAAAGGCACTATTTTGGAGTGTATATGACTTTTTGATTGTTTGCTATTAGACGTTTTGTGATGTAAGGTGTCAAAAAATGGCTTTTGACACAGTTTTTTTTTTAAGGTGTTCACCTGAGGGGTTAGGTCATGTGTTATGTTTATAGTTCAGGTTCTTATGGACGCGGCGATACCTAATATGTCTACTTTTTATTTATTTATTTAGGTTTTACACATTTATATTTTTGAAACATAGCCTGAGAGCCATCATTTTTTTTTTTTTTAGGCCATTTTCGTAGGTAAGGTATCATTTTTTGTGGCACGAGGTGACGGTTTGATTGGTACCATTTGGGTGTAGGTAAAACTATTTTGATCACTTTTATTAACATTTTTGGGAAGTGAGGTGTGCAAAATTTCAGATTTATTATAGTTTTTTTTTTTAATGATGTTCACCATGCGGGGAAAGTAACAAACCCATTTTATAGATCAGGTCGTTACGGACGCAGTGATATATAACATGTGTAGCGTATTTTTTTTTTATTAGTGATAAATGTGTTTTTTTGTTTTTACCTTTTTTCCCTTTTTTGCATTATTTTTTACCCAGACCCACTTGGTTCTTGAAGATCCAGTGGATCTGGTGTCTGTATAATACAGTACATTATATAATGTATTGTAATGTATTTTTTACTTGACACTTAGTCTGATCAGACTTTTGCCTTTAGCAAAAGTCTGATCAGAGTTCTGTTACCATGGCAAGCAGGACGCCTTTGAAGGCATCCTGTTGCCATAGTTACCCTCCTCCGAGCCTGCACATATGTCAGCTGTTACAAGCAGAGTGTCAGCAATGTGCTGACACTCTGCTTGCTAAGCTCGGCCATCCTGAAAATGAGGGGGGGCGGGCAGAGGATCGCATGCACGCCTGCCCACCTTACCGCCTGCCGCACCGCCCACGCACCGCCCACAAGCCTCCCCCCTCCCCTCACCGCCCATCACAATGAGGGCACGGGGGGAGGTTACAGGAATAAAAAAAAAACATTTGGCAGCATTTTTAAGTTTCTAAACAATATAAAAATAGAGGGGCACACTCTGAGTAGCTGTATGAATTAGTAGTAATAATATTGATAATAAATATATATAATAAGATAAAATATATAGAATAACCTAGTGTTTTGGGGTTAAATTTATTTAACAGAAAATAGCGTACCTTACTAAAAGCAATAAACAATATATATTAAATGAATCGTGTAGTAATCCTAAAGATATAAGTATAAAAGTTCAATACACAGAATTCGATATTAAAAGTGACCCTAATAGTCGTATTGAAGCAAGGGTATAAGCCACCTATATCATAAGATCGAGAGTCAGTATGTTGATATCCAGTCTCTGTATGGATTAAGCTAGTAAAGAGCGGCGTCCCGCTCCCAGCGTATGTTGTAATATTTTTTTCACTTTTTATTATTATCAGTGGATATATCTTATAATCCTTATTCACTCATACATGATCATTATCATTCTCGGTTTCCCTTGGCAATAGACATCCACCCTCTCCTCTCCTTCTTCCTTTCATTTATTATCTTTTATGCCTTTTACAATTTTTATACCTTTTGATACTAATAAAGAAAGGAAAAATGAAGAGATTATCATGTATGAGTGAATAAGGATTATAAGATATATCCACTGATAATAATAAAAAGTGAAAAAAATGTTTTTCTCAAAGATTTAAGGGAAAACCCATAGGAATCGCATAAAAACCGCAAGTAGTTCCAAATGCGTTTACCTTATAGATTTATATAGCCCCTACTTACAAAAAGAATCTATATAATGTTCTTTAAAGGGTTTCTGTCATCACGTTTTGACAATATAAGCTGTCTGACATTAGCTATGTGCTAATGTCAGAGCAGCTTGATAATGTCTTTTTTATAAAAATCCGATTTATATTCAGGCTAAAAAACGTACTTTTATAATATGTAAATTAGCCTCTAGGAGCAGGGGGGGCATTGCCCTGCTCCTAGAAGCTCCGTGCGGCAACCTGCTGGCATGCCCCTTCTTACTTTGAGTGACAGTGCCGGGCAGCGATCCTCCGGCACTGTCTCCTTGTGAAATCCCGTGCCTGCACGGCCGTTCTGTATTCGGCGCAGGCACGGTGAGCAGAGGAATCTGGTAAGACTGTTCTGATTCCTTCTGGCATTTAATATTACATAAAGAGATCGCCCACTACAACTATTTAGCGGGACGCTTCTACAACATACGCTGGGAGCCGGACGCCACTCGTTACCAGCTTAATCCATACAGAGACTGGATATCAACATACTGACTCTCGATCTTATGATATAGGTGGCTTATACCCTTGCTTCAATACGACTATTAGGGTGACTTTTAATATCGAATTCTGTGTATTGAACTTTTATACTTATATCTTTTAGATTACTACATGATTCATTTAATATATATTGATTATTGCTTTTAGTAAGGTACGCTATTTTCTGTTAAATAAATTTAACCCCAAAACACTAGGTTATTCTATATATTTTATCTTATTATATATATTTATTATCAATATTATTACTACTAATTCATACAGCTACTCAGAGTGTGCCCCTCTATTTTTATATTGTTTAGACTTATTGAATGACTTGGTGAATCATATTAGGGATGTGCACCTCCACAGTTTTCCATTTGCCCTAGTGCGACATTTTTCCACTTTGATCAATTTTTAAGTTTCTGTCTATGACCGCGGGGATCAGATACATTTCAAAGCGCTGCAAACCGCAGGTCTGAATTGACCTGCGGTTTGCAGCGATCGCCAATACGGGTGGTCACAGGACCCCCCTAGGCATGTGAACATGCAGCAGGAATCATGTTTCTATCGCAATTTTTTTTTTAACATGTGATTTTATTTAGGACGTATGGGTACGCCCTGTGTCCTTAAGGACTCAGACATTAGGGCGTACCCATACGTCCTATGTCCTTAAGAGGTTAAAAAGATTAAAATAGACAAATCTTCAGGACCAGATGGGATACATCCCCGTATCCTAAGAGAATTAAGCAATGTCATAGCCAGACCCTTATTTCTGATATTTAAGGACTCTATACTGACAGGGAGTATCAATTTTTGCAGATGACACTAAGGGCTTGTGCACATCACCGTTTGTCTTTTCCATTCTCCTGCTCCGTTAAGGAGCAGGAGAACGGAAAGGACGGATACTGTACATAACTGCCACCTAACTGACACCAATGGAGCCTAAAGACCCCATAGACTTTAATGGGGTCAGTTTGGTGTCCGCTCAGAACATGATTTTTGAGCAGAGACGAAAGTACTGCATGCAGGACTTTCGTGTCCGCTCAAAAATCATGTTCTGAGCAGACACCAAACGGACCCCATTAAAGTCTATGGGATCTTTAGGCTCCATTGGTGTCAGTTAGGTGTCAGTTATGTCCAGCATCCGTCCTTTCCGTTCTCCTGCTCCTTAACGGAGCAGGAGAACGGAAAAGACAAACGGTGATGTGAATGAGCCCTAAACTGTGTAAAGTAATTGACACGGAAGAGGACAGTATACGGCTACAGATGGATCTGGATAGATTTGAGTCTTGGACAGAGAAGTGGCAGATGAGGTTTAAAGGATAACTGTCACATTTAGACCCAAATTTCAGTTTTCATATATGTAGTTACTAATATGATAATATACCTGAATCAATAACTATTAGACTTACTTACCCCTTATTTAATAAGATTCAGCCCTTAGCAACCAGTCTGCATAAAACTGCAATTTCACTATTCTGTTAAGATGGCCGCCCTCAGCCCTGAGGCTAATCCATAGGACGCCTGCAGTGAAGTTAGTGAAGACCAGCTCTGTATAGGGAGGTCTTGCAGTGAAGTTTCCAGGTCTGGCTGAAGCCTGTAGTCCTCCTACAAGCTCTCCTCTTATCAGATAAGGCTGTCATTTTATACACTGGGCTCTACATTGTCCTTCACTGCTAAGGGAGTGTCTGCCAGGCACAGGCATGTGGAGAAGTTCACACACACAGCCCAGCACTGTTATCTCCTGTCAGGAAGAACCTGGCTTTTTATACATTCCCTTACAATGTTGACTCACTATCAGTTCCCAGTGCACGCAGCGTGCTCCGTCCTCTATCTGGTAGACGGAAGGAGCATAGCAACCTGATTTTATCTCAGGTAACAATAGCCAATACTGGGGACTTTTAGGTGGCTTTTAGGGGTTATTTATTTAAGAATCAGAAATTAAAACAGGGCCAACAAGGTAATATTAATCACCAGAATCCAATAGTAAAAAAAAAAAAAATTTGACAGTTATACTTTAACACTGACAAATGTAAGGTTATGCACATGGAAAGGAATAATGCAAGTCACCTGTACATATAAATGATTAAAAAAATAATTTTCAGTATTAAAACAGAAGAAAAAATGTAGAAATGTGGTATTGCTGTAATCATACTGACACATAGAATGATTAGAACAGGTCAGTTTTACCGCACAGGGAATGCCGTAAAAGCAAAATCCATAAAACTATGGCGCAAGTGCATTCTTTTCCAATTCCACTCCATTTGGAACGTTTTTCTAGCTTTCCACTACATTGTATGCAATATTAAATGGTGTCATTAGAAACGGCAACTTATCCTGCAAAAAACAAGCCACCATACATCTATGTGAATGGAAAAATTACAAAGTCATGGCTCTGGGAAGGCAGAGAGTGAAATGAAAATTGCAGCGTCATGAAAGGGTTAATGGGGAAATTTTTTTGATCAAGAGTTGCACCTAACTCCTTAATCACTACATTTAATTTTTGCTGGTTTTGTTGGTATTTTTGTATGTGCATATAAATAAAAGTTTCATATCAAACAACTCATCTAAAATATTCATTGGTATATTTTCTAAGGATATGAAAAAGCTTTTGCTTGTTGTTTGCTTCCCTTAATTACAAGAACAATGAGACAGTCAATCACGTGCATGACACGGAGAATGCTAATTGAAGCAAATGAAACAGTAGTATAGCATCATTAACTTTGTAATTAGACCACATATGTCTGTATTTTCCCCAGATTCAAGGCAGAAAATGGTTTAATGAAGAATGGGTTTGTTTATGTAGCCCTTTGATATTAATTCATAAAAAAGCAGAGCTGTCAGTTGCTTCGTACAACAACTTCATACTTCCCAGTGCCAGGAAAATACAATGAACAAACATCCACCCAAATAGAATATGAAAGGTCTTACACAAGATTCCTCTATGACCGATAAGACAGTGCTACAGTATGTTCTCATATATTTAATGCATTCAGAGAGTGTTCAGATCTTTTCACTTTTTTCACATTTTATGTTCAGGCTTTGTGCTAAAAAAAAAAAAAAAATATAATAATTTTCTCCACCATTTTGTAGTCAATACCCCATAATGGCAAAGTGTAAAACAGAATGTCCAAACTCTTTGCTAATTTATTGAAAATAAAAAATAAAAAAATGAAAATCTTGCATTGACATACGTATTCAGACCTTTTACTCAGTACTTAGTGGAAGCACCTTTGGTGGAAATTACAGCCTCTAGTCTTCTTGAGTATGATGCAAAACAATTTGCATACCTGGATTTGGGGATTTACTGCCATTCTTCTCTGCAGTGCCTCTCAAGCTTTGTCAGGTTGGATGGACACCGTTGTTGGACAGCCGCTTTCAGATCTTTCCAGAGATGTTCATTTTGGCTCAAGTCAGGGCTCTGGCTGGGACACTCAAGGACATTCACAGAGTTATCCCTAAGCCACTCCTATGTTGTCTTGACTGGGTGCTTAGGGTGATTTACTTGTTGGAAAGTGAACTTTCGGCCCAATCTCAGGTCCAGAGCACTTAGGATCAGATTTTCTTTAAGAATATCTCTGTACTTTGCTTCATTCAGTTTTCCTTTAACCCTGACTTGAGTTAAATGAACTTCTGTTTTAAGTTCGTTTTCCAAAGTTCGGGTTCGGGTTATCCAAGCATCCCGTTATGGATTCCGCTACCACGGACCATAACGGCATTTGGAATCCATAAGGGGATTCTTCAATGAACCCGAACCTTGGACAACACGGAGGACCTGGGGTGTCGTCACCGTCATGTGATCAGTGCAGTGGGCGTGGCTCAGTACTGGATTAGCTAACAGGTGGTAGCCTACGACTTCTTATCCAATCCAGTACTGAGCCACGCCCCCTGCACTGATCAGATGACAGTGACATCACCCCAGGTCCTCCGTGTTGTCCAAGGTTCGGGTTCATTGAAGAATCCCCTTATGGATTCCAAATGCCGTTATGGTCCATGGTAGCGGAATCCATAACGAGATGCTTGGATAACCCGAACCCGAACTTTGGAAAACAAACTTAAAACAGAAGTTCGCTCAATTCTAACCCTGACCAATCTCCCTGTCTCAACTGCCATCACCATGCTTCACTGTAGGGTTAGTATTGGGTAGGTGATGAACAGTGCTCGGTTTTCTCTAGGCATGCTGCCTAGAATTGAGGGCAAAAAGTTCCATCTTGGTTTCGTAAGATGAGATAATCTTGTTTCTCGCAGTCTGAGAGCCATTTAGGTAAACTTCAGATGGGCTTTTACTGAGCTTTTACTGTCAGTTGTGAGCCATTATATAGACAGGAATGTGTCATGTCCAGTCAACTGAATTTACAACAGGTGGACTCAAGTCAAGGTGTGGAAACATCTCAAAGTTGATCAAGAGAAATGGGAAGCCCCAAGAGCTAAATGTCGACTGTCAAAGCAAAGTGTCTGAATACTTATTTCCATGCAAAATTTTAGTTTTTACTAAATTTGCAAAATTTTTCTAAAATTCTGTTTTCACTTTCTCATTATGGGATATTGTTTGCAGAATGATGTGGGGTTAGGCTACTTTCACTCTAGCGTCTTAGTTTTTTGGTATCGAGATCAGTCATAGGGGTTCAATACTGGAATAAATGCTTTAGTTTTGTCCCCATTCATTGTCAAGGGGGACAAAACTGAACTGAACAGAATGGAATGCTCCAAAATGTATTCCATTCCGTTTAGTTGCATTCCCATACCGGAGATCAAACTGCAACATGTGTAAGATGTTGCTACAAGACTGCTTTTTTCAATACTGATGATGTCATCCTAGCGCCGCTCCCCCCTTTGGAAACATCTAGTGTTCAAACTACTGACTAAGATGTTGCTATAAGACTGCTTTGTTTACTGTTCTTCTTTTCTTAACCATGCTTCCTTTGTGGGCGGTCCTGGTGCCTTTTTTGACTGTCACCCCTTCATTGGTACAAATATTTGCTATGGTCACTACCTCCACTAGTCTTATATCTGATGAAGGGGCAGCACCCCGAAATGCGTTATTAGGACTTGTAAACCACACCTACAGCTCTTTAGGGTGTTCCTCTTTTATCTGTTATTTATTTATTTATTTTTATGACTAAACATTTTTTCAAGAGGAAGAGCTGCTAGAAGCCATTTTCTTCAAACACTTAAGTGCCATTTTACACCTCAGGACAGTACTCCTCTGTTCGGATGTGGAGGACTAGGTCCAGCTAGCAAGCCTGTCAGTCAATGCTGTAATCAGCATATAAGCCTATATAGTAGTTGTGACTTATCACAACTACCTAAGGTGTGCACAACCTTAATCCAAACCCGCTCTTTCAGGTTTCACCCTATGATCTTGCGAACCAGAGCTGTGGGGGTTTTGTCTTTTGGCTAGTACAAAGTGTAAGATATGAATCCCAGGCTGTTTTTTTCTTGCCTCTACAAGACACCAAATTGATGAGTTGTGTGTCAGATGGTACTTGGTCACAACCATAGGTGGGTACAGAATGTAGTTGGGGTGCATGAACTGTGAATGGGGTGTTAGTTATGTTCTATTTGCAGTCTGAAGCGGAAACCAAGTGCAAGACTGAATAAGATGTAATAGATCAACATCTTGTATTCGCCATCACATTATGTGTTGGGATAGTGCGTATGTGACAAAGGCAATACCGGGAACCACTGTGGTCATGACAACAATTTCATAGTAGCTATTACTATAAATAAGTTTTCCTTTATGCTTTGTCCACATGGTGAAACACTTTGACCAGATCTGTTTTACCTGTAATTACAACGTGAAAAAAATCTGCATTGTTAAAACCATAGTAATCAGTGCCAATATACCCCAAATACTTCCATTATAATTTTTCCTAGTATAGATTCCACTTCTAGTGGTATCTTTTATTTAGTGACATTTTGCACAGGTCTTTTTCCTGGCAAGTTTGGAAATTGTTGTACTTCACTGGGCCCCAGATGCAGATCAACCAGTAACACGTCTTCTTCTGTTCCACAGGCAAAGTTCAGACCGCTGGCTATGGCACCCGCTCAGTTTGTGAGCGGGCACATTTTTAAATCCCCAGCCGCCAATGTAAATTTACGTTGGGCGATCAGAGTTAAAGACCGAATAACACTTTTCTAAGCACCTCATTTACCTATGTGCCAAATTTGGTGCAGATTAGTCCTGTCATTTGGCCGTGTATAAAGAACAAACAGACAAATTCTTTTTTATATATATACAAGATATACTGTATATATATCTTCTATATAGAGTGCTCTTCTAATGGCTGATAACAGAGTGAACAAAAGAGCTTCAGACACAACAGCAGTGACTACTGCTCTGCTCTGTATTTGCTACATTGCAAGACCTGAGGGACATGTGATGATGTCACTGTCATGTAATGAGTGTAAAAGGGGTGTAACTCAGCAGTGGAGGGGAAAAGTGGTGGCAAAGGACCTGTGATGACGTTGTAATGTTGTGCTGTGGCGACAAGCGCGACTTTGGCTGTAACTGAACTTTACTGAAGTCTTAATTTTAGATCAAACAAGCAAACGTATGAATATTAGCAGTTGTAATGAATTGCTTTTCAGTCAGTGATGCTGCATTAGTTTTACCTAGCAGTGATGGTTTCTCTTCAGCAGCATGCCAGGAGACTCCCTCTCCATCCACGCGTGTTCTAAGATCTCACCTGCCGGCTGTCTAATTATCACAGTCCTCTGTACTGAGGCACTAAGCAATTCCTTTGTACTCCTTTAATGATAATGATTGTCAGAAGCAAAAGCTGAAGGATGGTTAAAGACAAGTCAAAGGTTCAAAGCTGGTATCAGATAGAAGGCTCAGGGTCAGACAGGTCCAGTAGTCGATGCAGGCGATCCAGTCTGGGTCAAACACAGAAGATCAGAACAGAACATCTTTGCTATTACTGATAGTAATTCAATGCTCAGGCAACTTCCTGGAAGAGGAAGCTGCTGTTTAGCCTTGTAACTCCGCCCAGGAGCCATGCTGGGGGGCAGGAAGCAGGCACCTCTGGAAGCATAAATGACAGGAAGCAGCGGGCGCACACCCCTAGATGTCAGCATCAGATGGAGCACGGAGGCAGCGTGGCCGGAAGACGTGCCTGGCAGGCACACACCTGCCACATCTGGTGGAGTCAGCATCGGGCAGCAAGGCAGGAGATGCTGGGGATATGACGGGTGAGAGATTGGAAAGATATGGCAGAAGGCCCAGGCCTAACAACCTGCTTCCACCACCCAAGCTTCCTACTTCTATGGACGCAGCCCTTTCCTTGTATTCTAGAACTATCTACTGGACAACTTGCAATCCCTTGTTACACCTACTTCCCAGGCTTAATGGTTGCCATCCCGGCAGCCTGAGTTTTCATGACATAATCCTCAAATTGGACAGGCCTTTGGCCAAAGTTGGTACCTCGGGATTGCTGGAGTGGAATAGATCCCTCTGCTGTTAATCCTTCTTTGTTTTCTCCTGTCTCTGTGAGAAGCATACTTGCTCGGGGTTCCAATGGCAATGGGTAAGCTGCTGGGGGGAGCCACCACTCTTCATCAGCAACTGGTGTAGCTGGTGTGGAGGAAACACTTTCCTCTACACGAAGGAGTCTCAACAAATTCCGGTGCACTATGGGCCCTGGTGCCCTTCTGGTTTTACCTGAAGACCAGTATATTAGGTTTTGGTTTTCCACTTCTTAAGCCTGTGGTTCCCACAACCAACATAGCTTTCCCATTCTCCTAGTAGCCTTGTTCCTCACCATGCCTCGGTCTCCAATCTGCAAGGGAAGCCCTCTCAACCCTCGGTTCACCACCAAATCATGGAGGCCCACATACAAGTCTGAGGAGTCCATTCCTTAATTTTGGACCATCATGAGGTTGAAGGGACATCTACCATTTCTGACGAACATTAGCATGAAAGGCAGGTATCCTGTGGTAGAGTGAATGGTATTGTTGCAACCCACACCAATTCAGCTAGAAAGTCTTACCATATTTCTCTTTTTTCCTCTTCCAGGGCAAGCAACATCTGTAAAAAAGTTCTATTCATGCGTTCACAAGTGCCGTTCATTTTGGAGTAATAAGGAGTGGCCTGTGTCTTTCTTATCTGGTGGAGGTGGTATAGATACTCAATCCTCTTCCCCCTCAAAACAGGCCCCTTGGTCAGAGTACAGTTGAGCAGGGCAGCTGTATGCAAGAAAAAAATTCTTCCACAAGGCCAAGGCAGCAGTCACGGTAGGAACAGCAACTTATTGAAGTTGTTGATAATGACTAACAAGTATTTATACTCCTGCACATATTCCTTATACAAAGAGGTAGCCCTTCATAACTAGCTGTAGTCGATAAAAAGACTTGATGTTTCTTCCTGCTGCTCCGCGGTCAACAATTCCAGCATCTGTTACACACATCCTCAGCTAGCTTTCACATAATGGGATGGAAATAGTACCTCTGTAGCCACTCAAAGGTCTTAGCAGGGCCAGCGTCCTTTCTTTTCATGCATCCACTTTACTATTCCCTCCACCTCATTGGTGGGTACCGCCATTTGACAGGTAGAGCCTATTTGACAGGTTAGCTGTACTTGCCTGTAGAGTACTCCTTCCCGGACAATCAGTCAATCTTGCTGCTGCCAGAGCTTATTCCCACCAGGGGAAAGAGCATCTCGTTCTTCTGAGGTGGAGCAAAGTGCTCCAGACTCGTACTCATTGTATCATTGTCACTTTGTACCGACCCCTCTAGTCTGCTTCGGACCTCCAACCCAAGCTCCAACTTTGGCATCTAGAACAGCTACAGACCTCTCTGGCTGCTTAGGTTGACTAAAATTAGGTATCTCATCTCCCTGGGCTTCATCCATGATGCCAGTGGGTCTGTTGACTGGTTTACGGGATAGTGCATCTACATTAATATTCTCTCACCCTGGAAGATACTGCATCTTAAAGTTATACTTGCTGAGCCGAGCCATCCAACAGTACTCCAACGCTTCCAGCTTGACAGTCTCCAAATGTACCAGTGGGTTATTATTGGTCACTAATGTGAACTGGGTCCCATTCCAAAGATGTTACAGCCCAAACTACTGCCAGAAATTCCAGCTTGAATGAACTGTAGTTATCAGAGTTTTTCTCACTGTCCCTCAATATCTGCCAGGCACATGTAATTACTCTTTTCTGGCAATCCTGCACTTGGGTTAACACAGCCCCCAATCCTCTTAAGCTTCCATCATTCTGTAAAACAAAGGATAGATTGTAGTTCACATAAACTAGTATTGGAGCACAAGTTAATAATCTCTTCAATTTTAGGAAGGCCTGTTCAGCCTCAGCATTCCATGAAAGCATCCTTCTCTTGGCCTCCCCAGGGGATGCCTCCTTAAGCAAAGCATACATTGGGGCTGCGATCTTGGTAAAGTCCCTCAGGAAATATCTGTAGTATCCCACTAGTCCCAAAAAAGGACTGCAGTTCAGTGATTGTATGGGGTTGGACCTATCCAAACCTTGGAGTTCACAGGCTGGACCCCATCTTTGGAATGACCCTAGTATTTAATGCTGTTCTTAACAAATGGCATTTGTGAGGCTTCAACTTCAAACCAGGGCCTCTAGCCTTGTTAGTACCAGATCAAACTGTTCTAGGGGTTCTGTGAACAAGGGTAAGAATATAATTATGTCATTAATGTAGATGAGCAGACATTCATAGTACAGGTCCCCCAGACGTAGCTCCATTAATCTCTGGAATGTGGCCGGTGCATTGTTTAGTCCAAACGGCATATGCAAGAACTCATACAGTCCCATGGTGGCAGGGGCGTAGCTATACAGGAAGCAGGGAAAGCGGCTGCTTTGGGGCCTCCTCAGGAGCATAACACTAAAAGATTTTATTGTGAGGGCCCCCTCAACAGTATTATATAATGACATTATATACATTGACACAGTAAGAAACGGACGGAGAGGCTGGTGGGACTTATCTGAGAGCTAGATCTTGACTAGCCACAGGAGTGGTGATGGCACATGAGTTGGGGGTTGCGAAGAAGTTGCTGGGGGTGGGGGGCATTTCAAAAATTTGCTGTGGGGCCCAATGAATTGTAGTTATACCACTGCAGGGTAACTGAGGTGGTTTTCTCCCGGTCTTTCTCGGCAATGGGCACCTGTCCAGAGTAGAGAAGTATCGGGCACAATGCAGTGGCACCAACGAATCTTCATTGCGGGAGAGCGGGAAGGCATGTCTCACCGTGCAAGCTTTGAGACATCTATAATCAACACAAAATCAGAGGGTGTCGTCCTTTTTCTTCACTATTACAATTCGGGAGGCCCAGGGGCTCTTACTTGGTCGGATCACCTGTTGCTCCTGCATCTGTTTTAGCATGGCATTTACTTCTTTGTACAGGGCTGGAGGATGTCGGTAACACTGTCGTATCGGATGAGTATCCCCAGTTGGGATCTTGTTCTTCAGTGTGTGAGTTAGTCAAAATTCTGCTTTGTGGTTGGAGAAGGCACACCGAGGAAGCAGCCAGAACCTTGGGCAGCTTGGCCTGCTCAGTCTGGGTTAACTTTGTCTCCTCTAAACACACTTCGCTTAGAATGTTCTGAGCTGAGAGGGAGGGGTTCTCCGCCACAACTTGGCATAGGATTACTTCTCCAGCTTCTGTCTCATCTGCATCCAGTTCCCAGTCAGGCTTCCTTGGGGTTCACACCTCCTGCCGGGGATTCACTTCTATCATGCACCCTTGGGGACATAAAGTCACTCCATGGTCATTCATATTCCTGACCTAAATTAGGACCCAGCCATCTCGCACGTCACACAGAGTGCACCCCACAGTTACTCCATCTATCTGGAGTACAGGCTCCACCATCACTGTATTGCCCTGCAAATTTAAACCTGTGCCCACGGACAGTGAGACTAGCAATTCATGTTTTGCCTGCATTGGCAATGGTTTGGAATAGGGTATTCTCACACTGCCCAGTGACTCCTGACAGTTTTGTCTTTACATGTTACGGTCTAAAGGCCCACTGCAAGCCTCAGTGGGGTGGACAATTATCTGGAATAGGCTTCCAACACATCTGCCACAATTCGTGAGCCATCAGTCCATTAAGGTCTTGCAGCACATTCATTCCTAGAATTACTGGCACTTGAGAGTCCATAGTGTTCTGTACCACCACTCCCTTTCCTTTCAACAGTTGACCCCAGATCTCAATATCAGTTTGCATGACCCCAAGGGCTTGCATAGGAAGCTTTAAACAAGGTAGGTGGGAAGTATGTTTCAAATGTCGCCTTAGCTAGACTTTTAACCTGCGTGCCTGTGTTTACTAGGCAGGCCAACTCTACCCCATTAAACTTTGGTCTTTAGCTTCTAGGGGGCATAACTTGGTGCTTTCTCCTGTGGTCTGTTCTACAACCGCATATGGATCTATTTTTCAATTCCCTGAGTTGGGTACAACACCCCGTGGGGACAGTTCCTGGCCATATGACCCTCCTGACCACACTCCCATGGTATTCCAGCCCCCCATCTCGAGACAACCTCTTTAAGCTCCCCACTGCATCTTCAAGGGAATTCATTCTAAACTCCAAAGTCCTTTCTTGAACAGGTGCCACCTCAACCTGCTGCACACCAGTACTTGATAGAAGGTTAGGTCGGGCTCCCTCTTTACCCGCTCTCTCATAATTTTCTACAACGGCTGGCTCTACATGCCCAAAAGGAGTTGATCTTGCATCACTAGTTCTGTGTTTGTGAAGGGTGAAGCACTGAATTCTTCTTCCTTTTGCAAAGCAGTCATAATCTATTGCAGTCTATTTGTATATTGGGAAAATGTTTCATTGGTAACCAGCAAAGAAAATCATCCTCAATACTGCCTCAGAAGACACATACCCATACATATACTCGAGAAGTAAAATCGGACAACAAGGAGTCACAAGTACAAAATGAATGTTTATTTTGTTGTTGCCTCATATATTCTGGGGTTTATTGTAGGTGATACATACTTAAGAAGGCCTAAGATCTGCTCAAATCTCTCTCTTTGATATACTGGCAGCAGTGTTCTGCCTAGCAGGGTTAGAAAATGATTCTAGTTCATTCTGTCAGGATCAGGGTAATTCTGAAGTGTTTAGTGTGGTTTTAGAACCATCTAGCGGTCTTAAATTGTATTACACTTTGTTTTCCTGTTACAATTCTACTGCATTGTGGGTGGTGCACTGCATTGTGGGAGTGCAAAGCATCCTGGGAAAGAGAAGTCTCCAGTCTCCAGAACATATCAGCAGAGCTGTCCTTTTGCATATCTCCTTCTCAAACTCTACCATCCTTGTAAAAGTATGTCTGGTGAGAGATCTACCTTTGTTTCAGGGATATTGTGTGTTGCAGAGCTGTTCAGCTAGTTGTAATTGTTACTCAGGGATTTGTTTTTACTGTTAGCCATGCAATCTTATGTACAGGCATCCATTTTACCATGTGCTTCAGTGTTAATGTAATCTTATAGTACATGCCACACTATGCTTAATACTTATACATGTTATTTGTATTCTTGTAGTTTTACCAAACAATCCTGTTTTACCACGCAATCATATATAATCAATCAATCATATTTGTATGACCCTTTGACCAATAAACAAGTTGGACTACAAAGAACAGTCCTCTTATTTGGAAGACAGGAATGGTTTATGCTGAATGTCAGACTGCACACTGTGTGAACGTGTATGAAGACAGAACAAGCAGCATCACTGGTTTTCGGGCCTGTTCTTCCAGTGTGCTGAGTGCCAATTCTGCTTTCAGATAAGGAGCGATATTACACAATTACAGTGCCCTTAAGTGTCCTTAAAACACTAGCTAAGGCGGAGGTTACTCTATCAGTTGTCATGTGTGTCTTCATCCTGCTAAACTGTGCCAGGTGTAATACTGTGCACTGGCGACAAACACGACTCCACTGGCTTTAACTGACCTTTACTGAAGTTTTAACTTTAGATCAAACAAGCAAACATATGAAAGTAATAACCGTTATAATGAATAGCTTTTCAGTAAGTGATGCTGCATAACGCCTAGCAGGCAGTGATGGTCTCTCTCCAGCGTTGTGCTTGCAGGCCTGGAAACTCCCTCTCCATCCACGTGTTCTAAGACCTTACCTGCCGGCTGTCTCTCCATCACAGTCCTCTGTAATGGGGCACTAAGCGATTCTTTTTTACTCCTTAGACCTCTCTCACATGAACATTTTTTTTGCGAGTGTACGGGCCGTTTTTTGCTTTCTGTCTACGGAACCATTCATTTTAATGGGTCTGCAAATAAAACGGAAGGGTTCTCTGTATGCATTCCATTTCCATATTTCCGTTCCGTTGAAAGATAAGACTTGTCCTATTCCTGTCCACATCACGGACAAGGATAGTACTGTTCTATTAGGGGCCAGATGTTCCGTAAAAAACGGAATGCACACGGATGTCATCCGTTTTTGCGGTACGCAAAACCATAAGGTCGTGTGAAAGAGACCTTACACTGGAGTTCTCATAGACTCTATTCTGTGTGAGTAGCATCCCACCACACTCCTCTCTTGCTCAAGCCTCGTGCTGTTCTGACACCCCTCCTCCTTTCTCCCAGCACTGCCTGGTTCCACCACCCAGAGTTCCTGCTTCCCTGGCCACAGCCCTTCCTTGTCTATTCTATTCTAGCAGCATCTACTGGCAAGGGGCCACACTGCAATCCTTTGGTACACCATCACGTGATACGAGGGGGACAAGGATTTGTGTGGAGAAAAAAGTGGAGATGCGATGGATTCAGTCTGAGAGGCAGTGAAATGCTGGGAGTTGTAGTTCTCTCATCTTCCCTATAATGTCCTTTTGATATCACATAATAACAGCCTTTACTTGCTGGTAGTTGTAGTTCTTTCCTCTTATACCTTCTCCATGTAAGGTCCAATATCACACTCTAAAAGGCGGTGAGTAGAGAAACTAAAACTTTAGTTAGAACTTGCTTTAATGTGGAACTTAAAATGTAGTCTTTTAACGTCTATTTTCTGGCGCGGGATCACACTCAGGATTATAGGATATTTTCCTTTACTGGCTGGTCCAACAAGCAATTTTTGTACCCTACCTATCTAGGGTGGCCACTGGCTTCACCCCAGAAAGCCGAACCTCACGAGCCACGCCCCCAACCCAACAAACCATGCCCACCTCAATGAAGCCATGCCCTATCGCTGGCTGGGAAAAAAACAGGGTGGGGGAGAGGGAAGAACTTCTGGAGGGGCCAGGGGTGTTCTGGTGGGGCGGGGGGTGTACTGGAGCCAGCCTGCCAGACTGCTGGGGTTAATAAACACTGTGAATGGGGGACTGCTGAAAGGGGTTAATAACTACTGTGAAGACCCTTTACAGTAGTTATTAACCCCTTTCAGCAGTCCCCCATTCACAGTATTTATTAACCCCTTTCAGTACCCTCTTCACAGTCCCCCACAGGTGCACTAAACCCTGCTCCACCTGTGCAGCTCTTACCGTGTCCGTGCAGGGCAGGCTATATCTAACCACCAAGGATCAGGGTGCCTGGCAGAGAGAGAGAGTGGCGATGCGAGGCAGCTGATGATGTGGGGAGTGGCACAGTTAGAGCTGGGCACTGGGCAGTGGCAGAGAAGTGCTGTCATTGTGACTGGCAGCACCACTGCAGCAGTCTGCAGCTGCACACCCATGACGGTCCCATCCCATCGCAATTTGCTCTCCTCTGTCCCAGACTAGTGCCTGTCAGGCTCCAGCACAAACCAGAATCAATTGGCCGGTGCAGCTTGACGTTACGTAAGCGCGCAGCCAGTCACAGTGTGATCCAAACATGGCCCTGCCTTCTTTTAACTGACCATGCCTGAGCGCCGCGGTCCCATTCTAAAAAGGAGGACTTGCACCGGACGGAGGACCAGGAGTCTAAAAACCGGACTGTCTGGCCTAAAACCGGACATCTGGCCACCCTATACCTATCTTACACTACTACCAAATCCCTATGTTGAGAAGATACCTGAGGTGAGCGCTATGTAAGGGTACTTTCACACTAGCGTTTTTCTTTTCCAGCACAGAGTTCTGTCGTCGGGGCTCTATGCCGGAAAAAAACTGATCAGTATTATCCCCATGCATTCTGAATAGAGAGAAATCCATTGAGTATGTATTAGGATGTCTTGAGTTCAGTATGTAAACATTTTTTAAACGGGTAAAATACCCCATGCTGCGGTATTATCTCCGTCCAAAATTCCAGAACACATGACGGAATGCCGGATCCGGCATTAATTCCCATTGACTTGTATTAGTGCCATATCCGGCATTACAAATACCGCAATGACGGATCCGTCCATCCGGTCTGCACATGCGCAGACCTTTAAAACTGTGAAAAAAAATCAAGACGGATCCGTCTCTCCGTCTGAAAACGGAAAAACGTATCAACACTTTCAATGCATTTGTGAGACGGATCCGCATCCGGATCCGTCTCCAAATGCTTTCAGTTGTCATGCGGTATGACGGATCCGGCGGGTAGCTCTGGCGAAGGAACTACCTGCCGGATCCTAACACCGCAAGTGTGAAAGTAGCCTAAGTGAGTAAAAAAATGTAACAAATGTTCACCAAAGTTACCATAGTGTTTCAGGTTGGATAATAAAAGTGGTGCAGCACTATACCCTCTTGTCTAACTAGGTATTATGTATTATTTGGCTTAGCTTGAGACAGAATGTTATGCCAGAATTGTGGTGCGAAAAAAGAGCATATTAATCCATGCCTCTTCCCAACAAAGACATGCCCCTTTTCTGTTGAGCCACACCCCGTTGTTGGACAAGGCACATATAATTTCTATGAAGCTAGATTAGTCCAGTGGGTGGTGCTACTCAGTAATTGACAGCTATCCCTCTTTGAATCCTATCAATAATTGAATCCAACCACCCAAAGGGCTCAAATGCCCAACAATGAACTGGGATTTAAAAGCTGTGTACACCTTCGGGTTAAATTGTTATCATTGCATTTTACTCATTTTTGGATAAGTCATTTTTTCAATTGGTCTGTATTAAAAATATTCAGCCATTCTCTTACAAAGGGTTAAATGTTTGTCTAGCTGTGTGAATCCTACTTTCACTTTGCGCCTGGTCATCTAATAACCCTCATCTGTAAATTACTAGTAGCTCAAAAACACTTATTTAAACCACATTCTTATCAGTAAGATAAGAAATGAGCTATAATGAGTGTTTGTAAGGTCAGAGATAAGGCGCCATCATCTGGACGGCCTGATGGAACAGAGTAAGAACACAGATCCTGCTACAAGAGAATGTCAATGCTGTACAAAGAAAGGGGCTGAAAATTTTTAATAAAGACAAATTGAAAATAATGATTTTTAGCTCAAAATGAGTACAATGCAATAATAAAAAAATTCCCACAAAGGTGTACATAGCCTTTAAGTCAATTATATACTGATGTACTGAACTAAGTACTTATAACAATCTGCCCATCTCCTTCTGTTCTATAACATGCTGCCCACAGATAAAATGTCACAACCAGACCTGTGGGCAGGAGTATAGACCAATTGGGTCACTATGGGTCACTGTTTGGCTTAGTTTTAGGCATGTGGGTAGAGTCTAAGGTATTTTCCAGTTTTCACCGATAAAAATACAGGTAACGGCAGGCAGTGATCAAAAGGCAGAGTCAGGATACAGTCTGGATCAATTCCAATAGCAAACTATGAATACCTTCACAAACTCACAGCAACCATGGAAGCTTGTTGCTCAGGCTAAGTGGGGCATTTGTGAGCAGCCTTAAAGGGTCTGTGTCACTTCAACAAATAACTTTCTCTACATGATAAATGCTAATTCAAGGTACTTACTAATGTATTGTCAATATCCATATTGCCTCCTTTGCTGGCTGGATTATTTTTTCCATCACATAATACACTGCTTATTTCCATGGTTACAACCACCCTGCAGTCCAGCAGAGGTGGTCATGCTTGCACACTGTAGGAAAAAACAATGACCTATGTCAGTGACGGCCACCAGAAAGGGCGACACTTTTTACCATAGTGTAAAAGCACGACCACCGCTTCTGGATTGCAGGGTGGTCGTAACCAGGGAAAAACGAATAGTGCATAATGTGATGGAAAAATGAATAAAGCCAGCAAAAGAGGCAACATGGACAATCACAATACATTAGTAAGTGGCTTGTATTAACTTTCTCTACATAATAAATGCCACTTGCTTAAAGGCGGCGGCTGTGTGGGCATCAGGAGCGTCACGGGTGCCAGGGAGCGGGGTTAGTACAACCTATATGAGAGGCCCGGGCATTGGGGGCGGGTCATTATAGGAGTTGTATAACCCCTTTAAGTGACACAACCCCTTTAAAGGCTATGTACACCTTTGGAGCGTTTTTTTTTATATTATTGCATTGTACTCATTTTCAGCTAAAAATATGGCATCTTTTTTTCTGTACAGAGCTGTCCAGTAGCACCGTTTAGATTTTTTTGTCTTTTCCCTTAGACCAGTAGCAGACAGGCTCCTTATCTCTGCTCTGTGACATTATAAACACTCATTATAGCTCGATCCTTATCTTACTGATAAGAATGTGGCTTAAATAAATGTTTATGACCTTTTAGTAGTTTAGAGATAAGGTTTATTAGATGACCGGTACAAAGTGAAAGTACCAGTCACACAGCTACAAAAACTGTTTACCCTTTGTGACAGAACAGCTCAATATTATTAATAAAGGCCAATTGACAAAAATTATTTTTAGCAAAAAATTATGAAAAATGAGTAAAATTGCCTCCAAAGGTGTATATAGCCTTTAAGTAATCAGAGCAGGGACCTCATAGGACCTTATAGCAATACTTAGTATGACAAATGACAATCTTTATTTCAGTAATTGGAGGAAATTTTTAATAAAAAAGTCACACTCTTCCTCATCCACTTTCATGAATACATGCATAAATCTCCTCCATACACCACAGGTCTCCTGCTTCCCTTCACACATGATAAAACTGGCTTCTGCGGCCAGCATTAGTGTCAAGGACGTACCGAGACATACGGTCGTTCCCGTGACTGGTGGTAGAAGATTTGTGAGACTGGCAACACGTGGTTTGATCTGACATCTTTTCCTTTTGGATCAAATGATGTCTGTGTTGTTTCTGGTGCTTGCCACACCTTCTTTCTCCAGGTGTGGCTATTGTGGTCATTTAACCTTAACCTTGTTAACCACAAGTCCAACAGAAGCTATAAACCGCATAGCATAGTGGGAGAAACAACAATAAATAATAATAATAATATGTTTGTTTCTCGGCTGAGTTCCTGGTGCTACCAAAGCTTCATTGAAGATAAGTGTTTCCTTTCCCTTTTGTGTTTTGTTGTAAGAATGTAAGAGCTGTTGTTGTAAGAGCTGTAAGAATGTAAATAAACTGAGCTTCTCCTGTTGGCAGCTGATGGAAAATGAAATTTATTTATGTCAGAAACAGAAGTTCAGCACCAAGTCCCCTCTCCCAGAGCCCATAGGGCCATGGGCTGCCTCCCTCCAGGGCCCTCTATATCGCATCCCAGGTTTAGTAGGAATGCCGAGTGGTGCGGCCTAAATGTCTCTTATTGTGTGTCACGGTGCTCCTACCTGGATACCGCTTTGGCTCCGAAGCAATAAAAAGGGGGAATAATTAAGGAATTTGGAAGAATAACTTGAGTCCAGATCTTGAGATGAAGTTCAATGGCAGCTTTACTTGAATCAACGTTTCTTCAAACAGTTTTCAGGCTTTGTCTTGGTTCGGCAGGCTTTACCATGAACTGGCAGACAAACTCAACTCTGCTTTATCTCTTTCTTTCTGCTGTACTGACAGGCTAGCTTAGTAACTTTGATTTCTTCTTTATGCTGCACTCCACCCTTAAGTCTAACTTAGTTTTAGCCAAGGAATAGGTTAGTCAATAAAAAAGTGTTGGGATCGCGCTGCAATGTGTTGTAAACTCCAAGACAAACAAAGAATTTCTTCCTCCCAAAGATACAGAAAAAAACAGCAAAGATCTCAGGTGACAGGTCTCTTTTATCTCCAGAACCTGTTGAGAGTCAGAGAGAATCGCACAATATTGAAGTATTGTTGCCGCAGGTGAACCGCGATATTTTAGTGCACTTACTAGATGTTCTCTTGTTATCAGGCACATAGGAAACAGATGACTATAATTCTCTCTCTCCTTCTTTTCCTCTTAGTACCTTTCTCCAACGTCAAGAGAAATCGCAGAATAGTGAAGCACCCTCGGCACACCGTTCCCCACACAGTTTTTATTTACTTACAAGCTGTTCACTTGTACAGGAGCGTATAGTAAAAAACACGCAAATATCGCGGTTCACCTGCGGCAACAATACTTCACTATTGTGCGATTCTCTCTGACTCTCAACAGGTTCTGGAGATAAAAGGGACATGAGATATTTGCTGTTTTTTTCTGTATCTTTGGGAGGAAGAAATTCTTTGCTTGTCTTGGAGTTTAGAACACAAACGCTGCCACCTGCTGGTGAACCAGGCATATTACATGTATAACAGTTGCATAACAATATTATAGATGCAAATTGTGGTAAAACTGGAACAGAATACATAGATGACATTTATGTTAGACCATTAAAAACAGTAGCAGGGTGCAGGAGTGGTAAAACCACTCTGGGGTGTTACAATATCAGCGTTGTGGTGTGAATCAGAGGTAAAGCTGACATTTCCCTAGTATATCTCTATGGAAGGATGCCTCAGTTCAGAGACTGGTGTTCTGTTAGATAGGTCAGCATATTTAATGGGACAGTGTAACATTGAACAGAACTTCCTTTATTGTCACCTATCTGCAGACTACAGCCCAAAGTTAACTGGGTCATGCAGCCAATGATAAGTAAAATAAACTAAATGACTATGGTTGTCCCTATGCATCAGCTGAACAGCTATCTCTCCCAATCCCCCATACACATGCATGCTTAGCTTAGCCTAAGGTACATGTGTTCAGAATGAGGAATAGGAGAATAAGACACAGCCAGAGACTTGTGGAGGCGATTTATCCTCCCTGAGAAGAAAAAGATCAGGCACATTGAAATTCAGAAGTGTGATCAATCTCTGCTATCTGCTATTAGGGAAAGACAGGAGACCCCATACATATTAGATGACAAAATTTAGCCCAGTAGTGGCGGTGGCCCAAAAGGCAAGTCTATTTTCTTAGGTTGCATAATGACTCATAAAAATAGTGGAAATAATATTTTCTTTCAAGAATACATTTACAAAATTCTGCAGCCGCATGTGAACCATGCAAGTGTGGCTGATGTGTTGTCCAGTGTGACATACAGCCAGTGCTGTGTCTAATGGTTCCAGCTCTTTATGCCAGAACTATATTTTTCCATTGTACTTCTGTAAATATTTTATTCTGCCTTTGAGTGTAGTATATACAGTATTACATCAAGTCATGGCACATATCTGCAGTTTAAATATGGTACATCATTTATAATGTATGAGAGCAAGCAGGAGTCTACAATGTCTATTTTTGGACAGTTTCTCCACAGTCTGTAACACTAGCCCATCAACTGAATTATCTGCCGTCCTTTCCCAGAAGATGCAAATGGTCCAATGCGTCAGTGTTAAATAAAGACGGCCTGATTTGTTTACTTGTGTCTATGAGAACAGATGCTTGTAACATATTAATGACAAAGCCACTTAGTCAGAGAACAACATTTTTTTGTCATCAGATAAACATTTTGTTTGTGCCTTGGCAAATGCTAATGGATGAAATTATTCACATTAGAAGGCACAACCCGAAAGCGTCAGGAGGACCATTACTGTTGATCAGCTGCTTTTACTTAGTGCATCCTGCTGCGCATTACACATCGTTCACTCAGTGGTTAAAATCCTCCAAGTCATAGAAATGCACTTAGCTGACAATTACAGGTCATAAAAGAAGGAGTGGAGGAGGCGATGAATTATGTATTAGGAATGTACATGAGCACCATGTAAACTGGAGAAACACGTCACTCCATAAAGCAATGTCTGCTAAACTGCACACACAGCATCATATAGAGAATGGTATTTGCAGCAATACAATTTTCGGAAAGTTATGTGGACTGTACATTGAAAGTAGCAAGACACAGCAGTATTAGACTTCTTTCATACCTGCGGCTGGGTGTTCTGGCGAGCAAGTCTGGCAGACCATGCCGGGAATTGGCCAGTCAAAAACCACTTCCAGTACTGCGTTCAGTGCGGGCTGAATTCTGGCATATTTGCTGGGTAGCGGCTGGATATCCGCCGTACCCAGGGCCGGTGCAAGGATTTTTGCCGCCCTAGGCAAAAGAAAAGTTTGCCCCCCCCCCCCCCCATGTGACATCACAATGCCCCACCCATATGATCTGCCATATTAAAGGGGTTCTGCAGTTTATTTAAACTGATCGGCAGGGGTCCCCCGCCAATCAGCTGTTTGAGAAGGCAGCTGCGCTGGCAGTAGCGCCTCAGCCTTCTCGCAGTGACGTCATGACTAGTATCATTGGCCTGGGTGGGGCTAAGCTTCATTCAAGTGAACAGAGCTTAACTCCGCCAAGGCCAGTGATACTAGTCGTGACGTCACTGCGCCTGCGTTAAACAGCAAGAAGGCCAAGGCGCTACTGTATACATAGGATAGATCATCAGTTAAAATAAACTGCAGAACCTCTTTAACTAATGCCAGTTCTCTGCCCCCCACCTTGTCATTCTCTTCCCCCTCTTGTCATTCTTCACTCCCCCCCTTGTCATTCTTCACTCCCCCGCTTGTCATTCTTCACTCCCCCCCTTGTCATTCTTCACTCCCCCCCCTTGTCATTCTTCACTCCCCCCCCTTGTCATTCTTCCTTCCCCCCTCTTGTCATTCTCTCCCCCTCTTGTCATTCTCTCCCCCCTCTTGTCATTCTCTCCCCCCTCTTGTCATTCTCTCCCCCTCTTGTCATTCTCTCCCCCTCTTGTCATTCTCTCCCCCTCTTGTCATTCTCTCCCCCTCTTGTCATTCTCTACCCCCTTGTCATTCTTCACCCCCTTTGTCATTCTTCCTCCCCCTTCTCATTCTTCCCCCTGTCATTCTCCCCCCTCTTGTCATTCTTCCTCCCCCCTCTTGTCATTCTCTCCCCCTCTTGTCATTCTCCCCCCTTGTCATTCTCTCCCCCCTTTGTCATTCTTCTTCCCCCACTCTTGTCATTCTTCCTCCCCCTTGTCATTCTCTCCCCTCTTGTCATTCTTCCTCCCCCTCTTGTCATTCTCTCCCCCTCTTGTCATTCTTCCTCCCCCTACCTCTAGTGTAGCGTGGCCGAGCTCTTTATGGTCCACGGGTACAGGAGCTTTGGTTTCCTGTACCCTGGCGGACTGACATGAAGTGCACACTGTGTGCGCACTTCATGTCAGTCCGGCTGGGTACAGGAGACAGATGCACCTGTACCCGCGGACCATAAAGAGCTCGGCTGCGCTACAATGGAGTGACAGGAGGGAGCGCTGAGCGCTTCCCTCCTGTCAGCTCCTCTCCTTTTGCTGCGCCCGGGCGGTGCGCCCTCATGGACGCGCCAGCCCGGGCAGTGCTGCAGCCGTCTGAGGCTCAATTTAGAGCGCTCGGGCGGCTGCAGCATGAGGCGGGGCCGGTGCTTCTAGCAGCGCCCCTTGCCAAGGGGCGCTCTACGCGGCAGCCTAGTCCGCTTATAGGACGTGCCGGCCCTGGCCGTACCCCATTATATTCAGTAGGGTCCAGTGGGCAATCCAGTACGGTCCCGCAATGCCGGATCCAGAGAGCTGTCTGTCAGCCTGTCGAAACTCCTGCCAGCAGTGTGAAAGTAGCTTTTAGTTTGAATGTATCATAAAGAAATGTTACAGCAAAGTTGGCAGGAATTTCAAGTATCACAAGAATAACAGTGAGGGTGGGTTCACACTAGCGTTATGGTTTCCAGTATGGAACATAACAGAATCCATAAGATGGAAGGACGGATCCGTTCTTTTGCCCATAGACTTCTATTATGACGGAATGCAAAACGGAAGCCTTTAAAAGGCATTCCGTTTGCTTTCCATCATAATACAAGTCTATGGGAAAGCATAACGGATCTGTCTGGTTCCGGGTATGCAAGACGGAAAACAAAGTCCTGTGACAGGACTTTGTTTTACGTCTTGCATAACGGGACCCAGATGGATCCGTTATGATTTCCCATAGACCAGTATTATGACAGAAAGCAAACGGAATGCCTTTTAAAGGCTTCCGTTTTACATTCTGTCTGGGCATTCTGTTTTTTTCCGTTATAACCATGTTATAATGAAAATCAATAACGGAATCCCTAACGCTAGTGTGAACCCACCCTAACACCCTGTTGTAAACAAGATTGTCAGCTTCTGAGATTTGGAGAAAGACATTGAAACGTTAAATTTAGTGTTGATCGAGCATGCTCGGCCGAACACCAGTTTGGCTCGAGCATCTCGATGCTTGGTACATGGCGGTATTTGGCCGAACACCGCATGTGCTCGAGCGCAATGCTCGAGTCTCCTCCCCGCACGTTTCTTGGCTGCTACACAGCCAATAAACATGCAGGTAGGTGCTGCCCTCACTGTAATGCCGTAGCCATGTTAGTTACTGGTATTACAGTGATTGGCTGGCAGTAACACGTCATCGGGTACTATATAGCACCCGATGACGCGTGTTCGGCTCAGTCTTAGTCAGGAAGAGCTGTGCTGGGACAGACAGTGTAGGGTTTAATATAGGAATATTAAGTCCTTTTAAGGACTATTGTGTGTGGCAGCAGCAATATCTATTTTTAGCGCAAACTGCGCTAAACAGCTAAAACTCTACAGACCCAAAAGTCCTTTTAAGGACAATTGTGTGTGGCAGAAATATCTTTTTTTAGCGCATCCTGCGCTAAATGGAGTGCAATAGTTAGGCTGCTGCAAACAGAGACATTAGCTGGGCCACATCCCCAGTGTAAAGTGTGCGCATCCAAAAAATATCTGTGACATCCAGTGTACTTTTTCAATAGACGTGTCCGCTGCAGACAGGGACATTAGCTGCGCCACATCTCCTGTGTAAAGTGTACGCATCCCAAAAATATCTGTGACATCCAGTGTACTTTTTCCATAGACGGTGTCTGCTGCAGACAGTGACATTACAAGCGCAACATCTCCAGTGTACCGTATGTGCATAAAATTTTGTGTACTTTTTCCGTAGATGGTTCGAACAGTGACATTATCGGTGGTACCTCTCCTGTATAACGTTTCCTCATCCCAAATACCTGTGACATTCCTTGGAATCCCCAATGATGATGAAAATGTAGATCCTGAGTCCCCTGTCCAAATGGAGTGGTGGTCAAGCATGCTCACTGCTGGACTGATACAGTACTTGGCTCTCTCCATGTAGGATGGTGGAAAAGCATACCTACCTTAAAAGTGCCACTTCCTTTCAGAATCATATGTCATAGCTGCTTGCGCACTACATTACGAAGGTGTAGGCAGTATTTGTGCTCCTCATTGTAGTGTTCATGAGTTGTAGCAGTGAGATCTAACCACTAAATGGTAATGTTGCACAACAAAAACACTACTCTATGAAGAGAGAGTACAAGCCAATATGCCTTTGACTTTGCATTTTGATGTCACTGCTGATGAAAAAAAAGAGGGAGCCATCTTGGAGGCTTGCCCTGCTGAGGATACAGGCCATTAGGCCTACTGCAGTAAGGGAGATTCTGACTGTCTCCAGCCAGAAAGGAGCAGACACAGAGGACACTGTTCATCATGAATGTAGTGCGGTAGGTACAACTAATGATCTCATTCCCCAACTGGAGTTTCCTGAAGTTAGATATGTGTCACAGACGTTCCCGCAACAGGTGGCAAGAGATTGTTGAGACTGGCAACACGTGGATTGATCTGACAGGTTTTCTTGTGGATCAATAGGCGTCTGTGTTGTTTCTGGTAATGGCCACACCCTTTGCTTCAGGTGCTGCTTTTGTGGTCATTTAACCTTCCTTATTTGTAGTTGCTTCTCCCACTATGCTGTGCAGTTTATAGCTTCAGTTTCAGTTATGGATTGTTGTTGTGTGGATTTTGGCTGAGTTCCTGGTGGTTCCATTGCTCCTTTGAAGTTAAGTCTTTCCTTTCCCTCTTTGTATTTTGTTTGAGTTCTGAGTGTTGCATTTCCCTGTCATTTGTATTAAGGCCTGAAGCAGACTCCTGTTCGTCCTTCCTTTTGGAGGAACAGGTTGTCTCAGTCCTGACATTAGTACCAGGGTCCTGTAGGATGAGTTAGGATATTAGGTATTCCTGTAAATGAACTCGCCTACCTCTGGGGTCTGTTCATACTGGTAGTTAGTCAGGACTTTGATTAGGGTTTTACTAAAAGGTGTCCATCTCCTTTCCCTAGTTTTCAGGGTTTATTCCCTCACTCCTTTCCCTCCCATGTTTGGTGTGGGGTTTCCGTCCCACACCGGGACTTGACATTATAAACCTCCTAAACCGTAATTTTTTGCTTGTTTCAGTACAGCCATGAATCCTATTGCTGCACTGGTCGGACAGCTGCAGGGGCTGTCTTTGGAGGTAGCTGAACTCTGCACAACCGTCTCGCAGATCCAGAGACCACAGGCTGCTGGTGCTAGTGGTGGTTACCAGGCCTGTCTTAAACCTAAAGTTGCCCTAACAGACAGATTCTCTGGGTGATATGATAATTTCATTTTGTTTAGGAAGGCGTGTAAATTGTATTTTAGGCTATGTCCACACTCATCTGGGGATGAGATTCAGAGAGTTGGTGTAGTTATTTAGTTGCTTAAAGGGGACGTTTAGTCATGGGCTTTTTTTCTGCCGACCGGATCGCAGTCTCTTCGGTCGGTGGAAAATTTTTTCAAAGCTCTGGGTCTCAACTATGATGACCTGGATCGGACCTCCCTGGCTGAGACCAAGCTACGTGGCCTTTGTCAGGGAGAGCGTTCTGCTGAGATCTATTGCTTTGAGTTTAGGAGGTACAGTAGGCTACGGATACTGAGTGGAACGATCTGGCTGTCCACAGTCAGTTTTGTCAGGGATTATAGGAGAGGCTGAAGGACGCTTTGGTCTTTCATGAGAATTCTGAGTCTCTGAAAGCAGCTATGTCTCTTGCTGTATGCATTGATAGAAGCCTGAGAGAGAGATCTAGGGGCCCCCACTCTCAAGACCAGGGGCGTAGCTAGAAATGACTGGGCCCCACAGCAAATTTTTGTATTGGGCCCCCCCTACCCGCGCGTTTTGCTCCCCCTCTATAATGTGCCAGCCATATAGCCCCCCTATAATGTGCCAGTAGTCAGCCATATAGCCCCCCCAGCCCCCCTATAATGTGCCAGTAGTCAGCCATATAACCCCACTATAATGTGCCAGTAGTCAGCCATATAACCCCCCCTATAATGTGCCAGTAGTCAGCCATATAACCCCCCTATAATGTGCCAGTAGTCAGCCATATAACCCCCCTATAATGTGCCAGTAGTCAGCCATATAACCCCCCTATAATGTGCCAGTAGTCAGCCATATAACCCCCTATAATGTGCCAGTAGTCAGCCATATAACCCCCTATAATGTGCCAGTAGTCAGCCATATAAACCCACCCTATAATGTGCCAGTAGTCAGCCATATAACCCCTCCTATAATGTGCCAGTAGTCAGCCATATAACCCCCTATAATGTGGCAGTAGTCAGCCATATAAACCCACCCTATAATGTGCCAGTAGCCAGCCATATAGCACCAGATGCCCCCATAGTGCTCCTCTCCCCATAGTGCCCCCTATAATGTGCCAATATCAAGTGCCTCTGTCTTCCCCATCCCAATATCATAGTGCCATCCTCTCCCCTGCCCCCTAATTGTGTGCCAATATGAAGTGCCTATCTCTCCCCCATTTGCCAATATCATAGTGCCAATAGCCCCTCCTCCCCTGTGGCAGTAAAGTAAAAGTCCAGTATTTAAAAAATAAAAAAATAAAAACACACATATACTTACCTCCATGTTAGGCAAGCCTCATTTATCCTGTATTTCAGAAAAAGTTTGTGAGGGGAATCAAACCTGTGACCATTAGGATGAAAGGCAAGACACTTATCCACAAGGCTATATCAGCTGCATAGCCAGGTAGCTAAAAAAAAAAAATAAGACCTCTAGATAAGGAGAACTTTGATAGTGTATCTATACACATTACAGCTGCCCCAACACACCAAGCTCTGCTACATCCATATACAATGTGCTGGTGCAGCTGTAATGTGTATGGATACACTATCAAAGTTCTCCACATCTAGAGGTCATATTTTTTTTTGTTTTTTGTTTTTTTAATTAGCTATCTGGCTAGGCAGCAGATATAGCCTAGTGGTAAAGTGTCTTGCCTTTGAACCTAATGGTTGCAGGTTTGATCCCCAGGGCAAGCTTTTCTGAAAGAAAGAAGAAATAAGTTTTAAATAAATAGACAAGGGCGAGAGGACACTGCGATCGGGAGAGGAGTGAGGACACGTTCTGATTACCCAGGGGAGGAGAGAAGTGAGGACAAACACGTGCTTGCCGGGCCCCCTGTAAGCCCGGGCCCCGAAGCAGCTGCTTCCCCTGCTTCCCTGGTAGTTACGCCCCTGCTCAAGACGTACTATCACATAACGTATCGTCTTCCTCTGACACTTTGGGTGAAGATACTCCTGGGTTTATGTCTGGGGATGAACCCATGCAATTAGGGCAAGCTACTCCTAGATCCACTTTTAAGCATGCTGGTAATAGGAAGGGAGTGTGTTTTTTCTGCGGACATGTTAAATAATATGTGATATAATATTAATTGATATTTAATATAAAATATGTATTACACTACACATTGATTGACACCATGTATAGTAATGTACTTGGCAATGGCAGGTCTGTATGAGAACATCAAAACCTATATTTGAAGTCTACCATATATGACAATGTAAAGTACATACACGCCTGTTTTCTATGGTATAAATGATTGTCAGAGACAGACAAGGGGTTCGTCTTCCCACTCTCACTCTGGTGGGAAATGCTGCTGAAGATGGAAAGAACACATGGAGGCTGAAGGAGGAGGATCTACTCTTCAGAAAGGACATTTTAATGACTTTTATATTCACACATGGACAATTAGACTTTTATTTTATTGAATCCTGGTGAATGAGTCCTCCGGGTGTTCCTTACTCCAAATAAGCATATACTAGATTTGGAGAGGATTACCATTTACCAATCAAGTTATTATATTTTTGATACATAAAAATATTATATTTGGATGATATTTTACAGGACAAAAAAAACTTTTTGACAGAGTATGTCCATGCATTTAATGGCAAAAAGAAAAAAAGGGACATTTAATTCCCATCTGACTCTTGGAGGGGTGAGAGGAGAGTCAGAAAATGTGCATTTGTCTTTTACTGGTAGTACCCGATTTCTCCTGGCTGCTGAGGTGGCACTAGAGGCAAAAACAGTGGGGATTGAGGTATTTATCAACAGCGGGGCTGGGGTGAACCTGATTGATGCTCAGTACATCATATTGATTTTGCATCTCTAGCTCAGAAGTGTTTATCTCAAGTGGTGGATGATATCAGATTAAAAGTGGGTGACTTTCATCAAGAATTTATCTTGTGTTTTGTATTGGAGGGTCTCCCTGCTCCATTTGTTCTGGTTTTACCATGGTTAAGCAAGCACAATCCAACCATCAATTGGCAAGCTAGACAGATTGTGGAGTGGGGTAATTATTGCATTGACAATTGTCTGAATACATCTTTTTCTGTTTTAACTACTAAGACATTACCTTCTTTTATATCTGATTTTGCAGACATGTTTTTTTGAGAGTGGATGCCAGGATTTACCTCCGCATCGGGAATATGATTGTCCTATCAATCTTATTCCCGGAGCTAAGTTGCCAAAATCTAGGTTGTATAACCTTTCTGAACCTGAAAGGCTGGCCATGAGAAATTATATTACTGAGAGTTTGGCTAAAGAACACATAAAACCTTCCAAGTCTCCAGTGGCAGCAGGGTGCTTTTTTGTTAAAAAAAAGGACGGAGGTCTTCGGCCATGTCTGAATTTCCATGAATTCAATCGGATTACTGTCCGTGATCCTTACCCTCTTCCTTTGATTCCTGATTTGTTTAACCATTTTATTGGTGCCAAGGTGTTCTCCAAGTTGGATTTAAGGGGATATAATCTGGTGTGGGGAGTCGCTCTGGTAGACAGCGGTGCGGGTGCAGTTTAGAGGCAAAACAAGGAGTCCAGATTGTGCAACAAACAGTGTTTTATTCACACTTGCACACCATAAATGAAAAACAGTCTCTTTGGTGACAGTTCACACACAACGGAAATAACGTGGCAAAACAAAAACAGGCCAACACAGGGTCCAGTCACCTGGGTGGTTTAGGTGCGGGTTCACACCTAGCAGTCGGCCCAGCCGCAGGCGATTCCACCTTCAGGTTGCAGGGAAACACCACCTTGCTGAGCTCCGTCCTCCAGCACAGAGAACCTCACAGTCCTGTTAGCAGGCTCCAGGATAATCACCCCCCAGACACAGCTGCTGGCTGTGTTTTATATCCAGCCCAAAACCAGGACTGGACCGTGGGGAGTAGGCACCCACCCTACACTTTACCTACTCCCAGTAAGAGCCGGCCCGGATTAGCTTTGCAGCCAAACTAAGTAACAAAGTCTAGCAGCATAAGCTGCTGCAGACAAAAACCCGGCTCTCACCTCACCGAGGCCAGCAACCTCGGTGACACGTACCTGCCATCGCATATGATACCTTGCACCCTCTTACACACCCCCTTTGTTCAGCCCTGAGGGGTGAACACACGTGAGGCAGTGGACGCGGGACAGGGCATCTGCGTTGCCCTGCAAGCGGCCTGCCCTGTGTTCCACGGAGAATTTGAAATTTTGAGCGATAGGAACCACCTGGTGACCGAGCATTCCTCTCCTTGGCCTGACTCATCCATTTGAGGGGAATGGTCGGTCACCAGACGGAACCTCCTCCCTAACAGGTAGTAGCGGAGACTTTCGAGTGCCCACTTGATAGCCAGGCACTCCCTCTCCACTATACTATATCTGGACTCGGCGGGGCTGAGCTTACGGCTCAGGAAGACAACGGGATGTTCTTCCCCGTTGACCTCCTGCGACAGTACCGCACCGAGGCCTACCTCCGAGCGTCGGTCTGTACGACAAACTCCTTGTTGAAGTCGGGTGTCACCAAAACCGGGGACCCACACAGGGCCGACTTCAACGCGGAGAAAGCCTCCTCCGCCTTCTCACTCCAGCTAACCCTCCCAGACTTTCGCCCCTTCAACAGGTCTGTCAATGGCGCTGCTATTGTGGCAAAGTGGGGCACAAACCTCATGTAGTATCCTACAATCCCCAGGAACGACTTTACCTGCCTGGTGGTGACCGGTCGGGGCCAGTTACGAATGGCCTCTACCTTAGTTACCTGAGGTTTGATGACTCCCCGCCCAATAACATATCCCAGATATTTTGTCTCCTCTAACCCTATGGAGCACTTCTTTGGGTTAGCGGTGAGTCCGGCTTTCCTCAGGGCATCCACTACCGCCTGCACCTTGGGTAAATGGCTTTCCCAGTCGGTGCTGTGGATGACTACATCATCTAAGTAGGCCGAGGCGTACCGACGATGTGGTCGCAGCACTATGTCCATTAACCTTTGGAAAGTGGCGGGGCGCCATGCAGGCCAAAGGGTAACACCTTGTAGTGATACAGGCCCTGCGAGTAACAAATGCGGTTTTTCCTTAGCCGACTCCGTTAAGGGTACCTGCCAGTACCCTTTAGTGAGGTCCAGCACAGAAAAATAACGGGCTTGTCCTAAACTTTCAACAAGCTCGTCTACTCGGGGCATGGGATACGCGTCAAACTTGGATACTTCATTTAACTTGCGAAAGTCGTTGCAGAACCGCAGCGTCCCATCCGGCTTAGGTATTAGGACTATGGGACTGGCCCACTCACTTTTCGACTCCTCAATGACATCGAGCTTCAACATTAACTGCACTTCCTCCGCGATGGCCCGCCGCCGAGCCTCGGGTACCCGGTATGGTTTTAACCGGACCTTGGCCTGAGGCTCAGTGACGATGTCATGTCGGATGAGAGGCGTGCGGCCAGGGAGGTCGAGAACACATCCGTGTTCCGACTGAGGAACTCCTGACTTCCTGAACTTGTTTGGAAGACAGGCTGTCTGCAATTTTACCGTGGTTACGGCTTCACAGGCCTCGAACTGTGGGGCTGGACCCTTTTCACCTAGAAGCCCTGGCCGGGGCTGTGGTCGTCGGCCGCGTCCCTATCTTTCCACGGCTTAAGTAAATTCACGTGGTACACCTGCTCCGGCTTGCGCCGCCTGGCTGGTGTACCTTGTAATTCACTTCCCTACCTTCTCGATCACCTCATAGGGGCCCTGCCACCTAGCTAGGAATTTGCTGTCAAGGGTGGGTACCAGAACCAAAACCCGATCTCCCGGATTGAAGTCCCGTACCCGAGCCTGACGGTTGTACACCCTACTCTGGGCTTGTTGCGCTGCCTCCATATGCTCCCGGACCAAGGGCAACACCCTTTCCATCCGTTCCTGCATCTGGGCGACATACTCAATGACACTTTTGTGGGGACAGGCTGTTGTTCCCATGCTTCCTTGGCGATATCCAACAGGCCCCGAGGGTGTCTGCCATAAAGCAGTTCGAAGGCGAGAACCCAGTAGAGGCCTGGGGCACCTCTCGCACTGCAAACATGAGATAGGGCAGAAGCAGATCCCAGTCCTTCCCATCTCTAGACACCACCCTCTTTAACATATTTTTTAGAGTTTGGTTAAACCTCTCCACAAGACCGTCTGTTTGCGGATGGTAAACGGACGTCCGTAACTGCTTTATACGCAACAATTTACACAGTTCCCTCATTACTTTGGACATAAAGGGGTCCCTTGGTCTGTCAGAACCTCTTTTGGCAGGCCCACACGGGAAAACATCTCCATTAACTCTTTGGCAATGAGCTTAGCTGAGGTATGTCGCAGAGGCACCGCCTCCGGATACCGAGTGGCATAGTCGAGAACTACCAGAATGTGTTGGTGGCCCCTGGCAGACTTTGGTACAGGCCCAATTAAATCCATAGCGATTCGCTCAAGCGGTACTTCAATGATTGGCAGAGGTACCAGAGGACTACGGAAATGTGGCTGGGGGCTAGTTATCTGACAGGTCGGACAGGACTTACAATAATTCTCTACCTCCTTGAACACACTGGGCCAATAAAATCGCTGCAGTATGCGGTCCTGGGTTTTCTGCCACCCCAGGTGTCCCCCAAGAACATGTTGGTGGGCAAGCTCCATGACAAGCTTGCGATACGCTGTGGGCACCACCAACTGTTCAACAGGTTCGCCTCGGATTTGGTTCACCCGATACAACATATCCTGCAGAACAATAAATCGTGGGAACATTAATTCAGCCCCTGGTTTCTGGGGTTTCCCATCAATTTCCAGCACATTCTCCCAGGCCCTGGTTAGGGTTTGGTCCCGGTGTTGTGCGGTCCCAAAATTTTCCCGGAGACATTGAGGTCTGCCAACTCAGGTCCCGGTGGCAAGTCCTCCGTGTCTCCCACCATTACACTCAGTGGGGTTGTCTCCCCCTCTACCGCTGGAGCAGTGGTCACCCCTACCGCCGGCCCTTCAGACTCGGGCTCCCAGGGTTCTGGCCTTCCAGTGGTATCAGGCCACTCCACTAGGGTCACCCCTGTCTCGGGTCCCTCAGATACCTTTATTACCGGCCACAGCGCCGGAAAACCGGGAAGTCCCTCCCAAGTATCAGTTCGTGTGGGAGTTTAGTAGCGACAGCCACCTCGTGGGTCCACCTACCAGCCGCGGTGGACAAAGTCACTAGTGCAGTGGGGTAGTCTTTCAGGTCTCCATGGATGCACAGGACCCCGACTTTACGGCCAGTATACTCCGCAGGCCGTACAAGGGCAGCCCTTACCAGGAGACTAAACTCCCGGAGTCCAGCAGAGCCACCGCCAGAGAGTCTCCCACCTCTACCTGACACAGGTGGTTATGGTCCTGCACCTCACGGGTGCCAGTTGCGCACAGCTTCCGTGCATACAGGGAGTGGCGACCCCGTAGTTCATATCCATCGGCTCATCCCGATGCGGACAGTCGGCCCTGATGTGGCCTGGCTCCTGACACCTCCAGCATACCACGGGAGGCGGACTCGCAGGGGTATATTCCGTGCAGGCCGCTCTGTCGCGGACGTCGGAACTGGGGCAGAGGCCTCCGGGGTTTGACTGACCCCTTCCCGCAAGAGTCCCCTGCAGGTTTCTGGTGGCCTCGTGGCGCTCCACCAGGTCGACCATCTCCAGGGCATTGGTGGGCGATGCCTGGCCGATCCAGTGCTGGAGGGGATAAGGCAGGAGCCCTCCAAAAGATGTCCGCCAACAGTCGATCCAGCATGGCAGTGGGACTTAGTAGATCGGGCTGCAGCCACTTTTGCAGCCTGTGCAGCAGATCGTAGTACTGCGGCCTAGCGGGTTCAGTCGTTTTAAAGTCCCACTGGTGGACTCTTTGGGCGCGGACCAGCACGTTCACGCCCAGTCTGGCGAGGATCTCTCCTTTCACGGTGTCATAATCTGCCGCTTGAGTGCGTCCGACAAGTCGAAAAACACCTGCTGGGGTCCGGAAGCCAGGAAAGGAGCGACCACCTCAGCCCACTGGTCACGGGGTAACTTTTCCCTCACGGCGACCTTCTCAAAAACCGCCAGGTACGTCTCAACGTCGTCTGCGGGGGTCATTTTGGGATCGCCGCACGGACCGCTTTCCGGGCATCATGGACGTGGTGGGACGCTCCTGCCGCCTGTAACGCCATCACATGTTGTAGCAGTAGCTGGTTAGTCTCCCGCTGCTGCACGTTAGCCTCTATGAGAGCCTTCACAGCAGCCTCCATGTTGCCAGAAACTCCTGCTTGCAGCTTTGCTGGCTTAATATATTCCATGCACTTTAGAAAAACAAAACTTCGGCGTTCACGCCAGCCTCACTGCGCATGCCCGCATCCGACACCAAATGTGGAGAGTCGCTCTGGTAGACAGCGGTGCGGGTGCAGTTTAGAGGCAAAACAAGGAGTCAGATTGTGCAACAAACAGTGTTTTATTCACACTTGCACACCATAAATGAAAAACAGTCTCTTTGGTGACAGTTCACACACAACGGAAATAACGTGGCAAAACAAAAACAGGCCAACACAGGGTCCAGTCACCTGGGTGGTTTAGGTGCGGGTTCACACCTAGCAGTCGGCCCAGCCGCAGGCGATTCCACCTTCAGGTTGCAGGGAAACACCACCTTGCTGAGCTCCGTCCTCCAGCACAGAGAACCTCACAGTCCTGTTAGCAGGCTCCAGGATAATCACCCCCCAGACACAGCTGCTGGCTGTGTTTTATATCCAGCCCAAAACCAGGACTGGACCATGGGGAGTAGGCACCCACCCTACACTTTACCTACTCCCAGTAAGAGCCGGCCCGGATTAGCTTTGCAGCCAAACTAAGTAACAAAGTCTAGCAGCATAAGCTGCTGCAGACAAAAACCCCGGCTCTCACCTCACCGAGGACAGCAACCTCGGTGACACGTACCTGCCATCGCATATGATACCTTGCACCCTCTTACACAGGTTAGAATCAAGGAAGGGCAGGAATGGAAGGTGGCTTTTAATACGCCTGCGGGGCACTTTGAGAACCTGTTCATGCCTTTCGCGTTGACCAATGCTCCTTCGGTTTTCCAGCATTTTGTGAATGACATTTTCCATCACCTTGTGGGGAGGTTTGTAGTCATGTATTTGGATGACGTGTTAGACAGGTGTTATAGATCCTAAAGGACGATAAATTGTACGCAAAATTAGAAAAGTGTGTTCTTGCTGTACATGAGGTGCAGTTTTTGGGCTATCTGCTGTCATCTTCAGGTTTTAGAATGGATCCGAGAAAGTCCGTGCTGTATTGGACTGGGATCGACTCGAAAATCTGAAGGCTCTTATGTGGTTTTTGGGGTTCACCAACTATTACCGAAAATGTATTTAGAACTATTTGACAGTGGCGAAACCCTTAGCAGACATCACTAAAAAAGCGATGGATGTCTCAGTGTGGTCTCTTTCTGCGTTGCGAGCCTTTTCTGTGTTTAAGGACTGGTTTGGTGCAGCCTGATGTATCACAACCTTTCACTGTGGAAGTGCACGCGTCCGAGGTGGGGGTAGGAGCACAGAGAGAAATTACGATGTGGGTAACAGACAGTTGCTGACGCGTCCGAGGTGGGGGTATGCTGCCACAGAGAGAAATTACGATGTGGGTAACAGACAGTTGCTGGCCTTTAAGTTAGCTTTTGAGCAGTGGCATCATTGGTTAAAAGGGGCGATTCATCCAATCACGGTGTTCACAGATCACAAAAACCTGGCTTACCTGTAGTCGGCTAAACGACTAAACCCGAGACAAGCAAGATGATCTTTGTTTTTTACCAGATTCAATTTTATTGTCACCTATCGTCCTGGGGTTAAGAACGTCAAGTAAGATGCCTTGTCACGTAGTTTTCCTGGAGATAATGATTTTGAGAATCTAAATCCTATACTGTCAGAAGGGGTGGGGATATCAGTGTAACAGATTGACCTTGTTATATTAATTTATGTTCGGCTGTCTGTACACTCACCCCCCCCCCCCATTCATTTACCAAACCAATTATGTGTGAGTCACCAGACGTCTGTTGTATTTTGCTCACCCTGTGCCCATTATTGTTGCAGGTTATGTAAATGTATTGATTGTCTGTGCCTCTTCCCTTTTCCTGTCCCATTGTTTCCCAAGAGTCGGGCGGTGTCCCAGGGACGCTGCAAGACCTGTTTAAACTAGCTGCTTTGTCCCTCCTAGACCTCCCATCGGCCCTTGCTATTGGTTCCCCCCCCCTCCTTGTATTATTGTAATCTATGTACTATTGGTTGTAAATGAGGCTGTTGGAGGTTTTAAAGGTGTGTGCCATTCCTAGTAAAGTCGCCATCTGCACCACTGTTCGGACGGAGAGTTAGAGGGCCCCTAGATTTAATCCGGGAACACTGGGAGGGAGCAGTAGGTGAGGATGGTACCCCTGTCATACCCTATGTGCTGGAGTTCCGTGACCGCCTGGAGGAATTGACTCAGAAAGTGCATACTAACCTCCAGGCGGCACAGACCCGTCAGCGCCGATGGTATGACAGAGGTGCCAGGGACCGGAGCTTTCAGATTGGCCAAAAGGTGTTGATTTTGAAACTTTGCGCCATGACAAGCTCCAGGCCGCCTGGCAGGGCCCATACCAAGTGGTGGAGCAGAGGTGCGACACAACTTATGTGATCGGCCTGTGCTCTGGTAGTGGGCGGAGATGCATGCTCCACGTGAACATGCTCAAACCTTACTATGAGAGAACAGAGGATGTGGCCGCCATATGTGCGCCCGCATCTGACGACTTTGAGAATCTTCCCCTACCAGATCTCCTGGGGGAGCATGATAAACTAGAGACCCTAGATGAAGTCCAGCTAGGGGAGAGACTAAGCCCCCAAGAGCATATCCAGGTGCGACAACTGTTAGCCACAAAGGGCGCCACATTCTCTAACACACCTGGCTACACCCCACTGGCTACCCATAGGGTAGACACGGCCGATCAACCACCCCTTAGACATATGCCCTACAGAATTCCTGAGGCTGTCCGGGAGCACATGAGACAGGAAATTCAGGAAATGCTCCACTTAGGGGTCATAGCAGCATCAGATAGCCCTTGGGCCTCTCAAGTAGTTTTAGTACCAAAACTGGATGGCAAGACCCGCTTTTGTGTAGATTACCGGAGACTTAATGATAAAACAGTCTCTGACGCATACCCTATGCCCAGGATAGACGAGCTCTTAGATAGGATGGCTAGAGGTCAATACCTCACGACCATTGACTTATGTAAGGGCTATTGGCAGATTACCTTAGCGCCAGATGCCATTCCCAAGTCAGCCTTTGTCACCCTGTTTGGCCTCTACCAATTTAAGGTCATGCCATTTGGGATGAAAAAGGCCCCAGCCACGTTCCAACGTATGGTGGACCGGCTGCTTGATGGCTTCCAAGATTATGCATGTGCATACTTGGATGACATTGCTATTTATAGTGAAACCTGGGAAGAGCATCTGAGACACGTAAGTGCCGTGATAGACCGCATCAGAGAGGCTGGCCTAACCCTAAAACCCAGCAAGTGCCATATTGGGATGGCAGAAGTACAATACCTAGGACACCGGGTGGGTTGTGGGAAGCAAAAGCCTGAGCCCGCTAAAGTAGAGGCAGTAGCCCAGTGGCCAACCCCCTGCACCAAAACTCAGGTGTTAGCCTTCCTAGGGACCGCGGGCTATTATCGGAAATTTGTCCCAAACTATAGTACCCTGGCCAAACCCCTCACTGACCTCACCAAAAAGAACCTCCCCCGCCAAGTAGTCTGGACCCCAGAGTGTGAGCAGGCATTCCAGCAGCTCAAGCATGCCCTTGTTAATAGTCCTGTACTCGCTGCTCCCAATCCATCTAAAAGATTCCTCGTTCACACAGATGCGTCAATGTTTGGATTGGGAGCGGTACTGAGCCAAGTTGGAGAAGATGGCGGGGAACATCCCGTAGCTTACTTGAGCCGGAAGCTTCTACCCAGGGAAGTGAGCTACGCCGCCATCGAGAAGGAATGCCTGGCTGTGGTGTGGGCCCTAAAGAAGCTTCAACCCTACTTGTATGGACAGCAGTTCACATTACTCACGGATCACAACCCGTTAGTATGGCTAAATCGTGTGGCAGGGGACAATGCCCGGTTGTTGCGCTGGAGCTTGGCGTTACAACGATACGATTTTACAATTGAATCAAAAATATGGTTGGCACTCCTATACGTGTGGTAAATCAAATGTTTTAATTCTCACATAAAATCTATTAATAGTAAAGGATGCTATGCAATATACTCTTTGAATTGTGCTGGAAAAATGAAAAGTGACATGTGCAAAAAAAGATGTGTGTAAAGAGGTACCTTGTGCAAAAATGTGCAAAAATTGTTTGTGTAAAAAATACTTTCAATTTATATCAATATGTTGTGCAATCAAATAAATTTTCTATGAAGCCGGCTTCAGAAAAGTCCTATAACAAAAAAGCAATAATGGCAGTAGATGCAATGAACAATCCCCTTTTAAAAAATTCCTAAAATTTATAAAAACTTGATGTTCCTGAAAAGAAGCTATTTAGCGTTCCTGTGGGAAAGGAAAATCAAAGTTCCTGTAGAAAGATTCATATGGCGGCTATGCCGCTATTCATGTCCATTCATGCATAGCCGCCATATGAATCTTTCTCTACAGGAACTTTGGATTTTCCTTTCCACAGGAACGCTAAATAGCTTCTTTTCAGGAACATCAAGTTTTTATGAATTTATGAATTTTTAAAGGGATTGTTCATTGCATCTACTGCCATTATTGCTTTTTGTTATAGGACTTTTCTGAAGCCGACTTCATAGAAAATTTATTTGATTGCACAACATATTGATATAAATTGAAAGTATTTTTACACAAACAATTTTTGCACATTTTTGCACAAGGTACCTCTTTACACACATCTTTTTTTGCACATGTCACTTTTCATTTTTCCAGCACAAGTCACTTTATAGACATTCAACTTTGGTTGGCTGCACTAGCCACTTTAGATAGTTCCTATTTACTTATAGGATCTTAGTTAGTTCCTATTTACTTATAGGATTTATGGTGTATGATCTGATTTCCTAGATCAAAGAGTATATTGCATAGCATCCTTTACTATTAATAGATTTTATGTGAGAATTAAAACATTTGATTTACCACACGTATAGGAGTGCCAACCATATTTTTGATTCATTATTTCCATACTGTTAGGGTGTAACAGATAGGTTAGAGCACCCTTCTACATTTTTGCTAACAGGTGAGCTATTCCCTATTTCCAATAGATCACGATTTTACAATTCACTACCGCCCCGGGAACGAAATGGCAATGCTGACGGGTTATCACGACAAACTGAACTGGAAAAGTGATCCATGAGTACTCCCCAGACATCCCCAAGCCGATCCGTTGGGGATCAGACTGTGTATGCTGGCTTGTGGTTAAGGGGGAGCAGTGTAACAGATTGACCTTGTTATATTAATTTATGTTCGGCTGTCTGTACACTCACCCCCCCCCCCCATTCATTTACCAAACCAATTATGTGTGAGTCACCAGACGTCTGTTGTATTTTGCTCACCCTGTGCCCATTATTGTTGCAGGTTATGTAAATGTATTGATTGTCTGTGCCTCTTCCCTTTTCCTGTGCCATTGTTTCCCAAGAGTCGGGCGGTGTCCCAGGGACCCTGCAAGACCCGTTTAAAGTAGCTGCTTTGTCCCTCCTAGACCTCCCATCGGCCCTTGCTATTGGTCCCCCCCCTCCTTGTATTATTGTAATCTATGTACAATTGGTTGTAAATGAGGCTGTTGGAGGTTTTAAAGGTGTGTGCCATTCCTAGTAAAGTCAGTTGACTCCCAAACTGTGTGTCGTCCAGTTATTGGGGGAATTGTATCGTGGACATTGACCTGCTTCTTCAGCTACAAGGGGATTTAAGCGGAGATTTTGATGCTATGTCTTGGAGCTCCACAACAATCCACTCTGTACCCTGACCTAGAGGAAAAGGTGTTAGAGGCCCAAGGACACGCACCAAATTCTTGTCTCTCTGGGAAACTGTTTGTGCCATCGGAATTGCGTCACAAAGTGTTTGAGGAACATCACTGTACGGTTCTTACAGGACACCTTGGGAGTAGATCCACTGCCAACCTCATTTCTCGTATATTCTGGTGGCCATGGTTGCGTAAGTGTGTTAAGCACGATGTGTCAGCCTGTAGTACCTGTGCACGTGCTAAGGTGAAACATACTCAGCCTTCCGGATATCTGCTTCTATTGCCCATCCTGTCCAGACCATGGACTCACTTATCCATGGATTTTATAACTGATCTACCTAATTCTTCAGGAAAGACAGTTATTCTGGTGGTAGTTGATCACTTTAGTAAAATGGTGTACTTTATAGCGTTGGCAGGCCTACCTAATGCTACAACACTTGCACAGGTTTTTGTTGACAACATTGTGAAACTCCATGGCATTGCCTCTGATGTGGTCTCGGATTGTGGGACTCTGTTTGTTTCCAGATTCTGGAAGGCGTTCTGCACTCGACTGGGGTTACAGCTGTCCTTTTCTTCGGCTTTCCATCCTCAGTCAAACGGACAGACGGAACGCACTAATCAAAGTCTGGAGACTTACTTGATGTTTTGTCTCTGAGAACCAGGAGGAGTAGTCTTCGTTTTTGTCTTTGGCAAAGTTTGCCATAAACAATCGTAGACAGGAGTCCACTCGTAAGTAGCCATTTTTTGGGGCATATGGGTTTCACCTGCAGTTTGACACATTTTCTGGTTCTGATACTTCTGGTATCCCTGAGGAGGAACGTTTTTTTGTCCTCATTGTCATCTATATGGCGTAAAATTCTAATTAACTTGATGAATATGGGCAACAAGTATAAATGTGTGGCTGACAGGAAACGTATGAATGGTCCAGACCTAAGAGTGGGTGATTCTGTGTGGCTGTTCACAAGAAACATTAAGTTGAAGGTACCTTCTTGAAAGTTGGGTCCCAGGTTTATTGGTAAATGTAAGATCACTGCCATTATTAATCCTGTAGATTTTCGTCTTGAACTTCCTCAGGCTCTGTAAATTCATAATGTGTTTAACAAATCTTTGTTGAAGAGATATGTTGAACCTTTGGAGCCGTCTTCCTTGCCACCCGCTCCTGTCATGGTGGATGATAGTTTGGAATTTCAGATGGCCAAGATAATTGACTCTCGAGTTCTCTGTAGATCTCTTCAGTATCTTGTTCACTGGAAGGGTTATGGACCAGAGGAGAGGATGTAAGTACCGGCATCTGACATGAATGCCAGTTGTTTGGTGAAAGCTTTTCACAGGTCTCATCAGGATAAGGTCGGTTCTGGGTGCCCAGAGGTCACCCGTAGAATGGGGGGTGCTGTCACAGACGTTCCCGCGACAGGTGGCAGGAGATCGGTGAGACTGGCAACACATGGGTTGATCTGACAGGTTTCCTTGTGGATCAGTAGGTGCCTGTGTTGTTTCTGGTGATGGCCACACCCCTTGCCTCATGTTTTCCTTATGTGGTCATTTAACCTTCCTTATTTATAGTTGCCTCTCCAACTATTCTGTGAGGTTTATAGCTTCAGTTTCAGTTGTGGATTGCTGTTGTGTGGATCTCGGCTGAGTTCCTGGTGCTTCCATTGCTCCTTTGAAGTTAAGTCTTTCCTTTCCCTCTTTGTATTTAATTTGAGTTCTCAGTGTTGCATTTCCCTGTCTTTTGTATTAAGGCCTGAGGGAGACTCCTGTTCGTCCTTCCTTTTGGAGGAACAGGTTGTCTCAGTCCTGACATTAGTACCAGGGTCCTATAGAGTGAGTTAGGACATTAGGCATTCCTGTGTATGAACTCGCCTTTCTCTGGTGTGTTTATATACTGGTAGTTAGTCAGGACTTTGATTAGGGTTTTAATAGGGGGTGTCCATCTCCTTTCCCTAGTTTCCAGGCCTTATTCTCTCACCCCTTTCCCTCTTATGTTCGGTAAGGTGTTTCCCTCTCACACCCGAACTTGACAGTATCAATTGCTAATGGGGACTGAAAGTGAGGAACCCTGAAGTAGAACGCCTGACTAGTGATGAGTAGGCTGCAGAGCTGTGATGAACAGAAGGCGGCCATGAGAGAGAGAGAAATAGCCCATGGTGCTGCTGAGTATCCTGCGGATGAGATGACTTCATTAGTGACTGGCTGCTGTGATACAGATATTGACCATTTGCCAGGTGGGAAAAGCTTGGTCCCCTAAAAAAGAATAGGCAGCTGGAAAATATTTAGTGCTACTGGGCAGAAGAAGAACCAACACTCTTGTCCTGTGTCAACTTCTGAAGACATTTAACCTGGATAGGGCAACTGGAGTATGTTGACTCCGTGCTGAGGTCTGGGAGGTAGCATGCTGCTTGCAAGTAATGAGTGACCCAGAGATCTGTACACCTGGTGCCCTGAAGGCCTCACATAGCCTCTGCAGCAGGGAGGTCCCCATTGAGATAGTACTTATGGACTGTGTAAAGTTAAAGAGACAGTGCTTCTCTTTGAGAACCACTAAGCTTCCTTTGCCCTTTTAAGAGACTTGCAGCCACTTAACCAGCTCAGCCCCCTAGCTTAAACACCCTTAATGATCAGGCCACTTTTTACAATTCTACACTACACTACTTTCACCGTTTATTGCTCCGTCATGCAACTTACCACCCAAATGAATTTTACCTCCTTTTCTTCTCAGTAATAGAGCTTTCATTTGGTGGTATTTCATTGTTGCTGACAATTTTACTTTTTTTGCTATTAATAAAAATTTAACGACATTTTTGCAAAAAAATGATATTTTTCACTTTCTGTTGTAAATTTTTTAAAAAAAAAACTACATTTCTATATACATTTTTCTATAAATTTATTGTTCTACATGTCTTTGATAAAAAAAAATCCAATAAGTGTATATTTATTTTTTTTGGTAAAAGTTATAGCGTTTACAAACTATGGTGCAAAAAAGTGAATTTCCGCATTTTGAAGCAGCTCTGACTTTCTGAGCACCTGTCATGTTTCTTCAGGTGCTAGAATGCCAGGATAGTATAAATACCCCCCAAATGACACCATTTTAGAAAGAAGACACCCCAAAGTATTCGCGGAGGGGCATGGTGAGTTCATGTATCATTTCATTTTTTTCACAAGTTAGCGGAAAATGACACTTTCTGAGGAAAAAAAAATTAATAAAGTTTCCATTTCTGAAAACCACGACCACAAGAGAGTCAAGATGACCACTATAAAATTGCACATCCACCAGATACTTAATATAAAGCTGAAGTTTATTGTATCAAAAAAGACAAGAAACACACAAACACTTTAAAAATTGTATACAATAAGAGTTTTTGTGTGTTTCTTGTCTTTTTTGATACAATAAACCTCAACTTTATATTAAGTATCTGGTGGATGTGCAATTTTATAGTGGTCATCTTGACTCTCTTGTGGTCGTGGTTTTCAGATTATAGTGTTTCTGACCACTGTTGCACTCCTACATTTGATGATTGTGTGCCCCCTTATATACGTGTGGATTAAAGTTTCCATTTCTGCTAACTTCTGGCAAAAAAAAAAAAATCTCCCACGGACTCACTATGCCCCTCAGTGAATACCTTGGGGTGTCAACTTTCCGAAATGGGGTCATTTGTGGGGTGTGTTTACTGTTCTGGCATTTTGGGCGGGGCTAAATTATGAACAACCTTGTAAAACCTAAAGGTACTCATTGGGATTAGGGCCCCTTTGCGCACCCAGGCTGCAAAAAAGTGTCGCTCATGTGGTATCGTCGTACTCAGAAGAAGTAGGGCAATGTGTTTTGGGGTGTATTTTTACATATACCCATACTGTGTGCGAGAAATATCTCTGTAAACGACAACTTTTTAATTTTTTTTTATACAAAGTTGTCAATTTACAGAGATATTTATCTCACCCAGCATGGGTATATGTAAAAATACACCCCAAAATACACCCCAAAGGGGCCCAAATTCCAGTGAGTACCTTTTAGGAGGGCATTTTTGCGCATTTTTCTTCTCACGCTTTAGGGCCCCTAAAATGCCAGGGCAGTATAAATACCCCACATGTGACCCCATTTTGGAAAGAAGACACCCCAAGGTATTCCGTGAGGGGCATGGCGAGTTCATAGAAGATTTTTTTTTGGTATAAGTTAGCGGAAATTGATTTTTTTTTTATTTTTCTCACAAAGTCTCCCTTTCCGCTAACTTTTGACAAAAAATTCAATTTTTCATGGACTTACTATGCCCCTCAGCGAATACCTTGGGATGCCTTCTTTCCAAAATGGGGTCATTTGTGGGGTGTTTGCACTGTTCTGGCATTTTGGGTGGGGCTAAATTGTGAGCAGCCATGTAAAACCTAAAGGTATTCATTGGAATTAGGGCCCCTTTGCGCACCCAGGCTGCAAAAAAGTGTCACTCATGTGGTATCGCCATACTCAGGAGAAGTAGGGCAATGTGCTTTAGGGCCCCTAAAATGCCAAGGCAGTATAAATTCCCCACATGTGACCCCATTTTGGAAAAAAGACACCCCAAGGTATTCCGTGAGGGGCATGGCGAGTTCATAGAACATTTTTTTTTGGCACCAGTTAGCGGAAATTGATTTTTTATAGTTTTTTCTGACAAAGTCTCCCTTTCTGCTAACTTGTGACAAAAATTTCAATTTTTCATGGACTCACTATGCCCCTCAGAGAATACTTTGGGGTGTCTTCTTTCCAAAATGGGGTCATTTGTGGGGTGTTTGTACTGCCCTGGCATTTTGGGCGGGGCTAAATTGTGAGCATCCCTGTAAAATCTAAAGGTACTCGTTGGAATTTGGGCCCCTTTGCGCACCCAGGCTGCAAAAAAGTGTCACACATGTGGTATCGCCATACTCAGGAGAAGTAGGGCAATGTGTTTTGTGGTGTATTTTTAGACATACCCATGTTGGGTGAGAGAAATATCTCTGTAAATTGACAACTTTGTATAAATTTTTTTTAAAAGTTGTCATTTAAAGCGATATTTCTCACACAAAGTATGGGTATATATAAAAATAAACCCCAAAAATCATTGCCCTACTTCTCCTGAGTACGGCAATACCACATATGTGACACTTTTTTGCAGCCAAGATGCGCAAAGGGGTTCTAATTCCAATGAGTACCTTTAGGATTTCACAGGGCATTTTTACGCATTTGGATTCTCATGCTTTAGGACCCCACATGTGACCCCATTTTGGAAAGAAGACACCCCAAGGTATTCCGTGAGGGGCATGGCGAGTTCACAGAAAAAAAAAAAACTTTTGGCACAAGATAGCGAAAATTGATTTTTTTCTTTTTTTTTTTTTTTTACAAAGTCTCATATTCCACTAACTTGTGACAAAAAATAAAATTTTACATGAGCTCACCATACCCCTTACGGAATACCTTGGGGTGTCTTCTTTCTAAAATGGGGTCACATGTGAGGTGTTTGTACTGCCCTGGCATTTGAGGGTCTCCGCAATCATTACACGTATGGCCAACATTAGGATTTTCTGCTATTCTCCTTATATTGAGCATACGGGTAATGAAATTTTTTTTTTCAGCTTCTGGGCTGAAAAAATAAATAAAATATGAACGGCACAGATTTCTTTATTCGCATCAATCAGTGTGGATGAAAAAATCTCTGCCAAAATCAGTGACTGCGGTGCGGTGGGCTGGGCGCTAACTACCTAACAAGTAGCTAACTAACTGGCAGTGATAAGGGACCCTTATGCCCCATTCACACGTCCGCAATTCTGTTTGCGGAACGGAATTGCAGAGCCATTCATTAAACTTGGCCAGCCACTGCTGGGTCACTAGATTTACGGTATTGCTATTTTGGCAATTTAATTTCACCCTAGAACAAAATATATCTTTTGCCGGACACTATTAAACTTGTCCAGTCACAGCTGGAACACCAGATTCACAGTATTTCTATTTTTGCAACTGAATTTAACCGCAGAAAATAATAAATCCTTTGACGGAAACTATTAAACTTAACCAGCCACTGCTGGGACACCAGATTTACGGTATTGCTATTTTGGCAATTGAATTTCACCCCAGAAAAAAATATATCCTTAGACGGACACTATTAAACTTGGCCAGCCACAGCTGAAACCACTGATTTATGGTATTGCTATTTTAGCAATTGAATTTCACCCCAGAAAAAAATATATCCTTTGCCGGACACTATTAAACTTGTCCAGTCACAGCTGGAATACCAGATTTACGGTATTTCTATTTTTGCAACTGAATTTCACCGCAGAAAATAATATATTCTATGACGGACATGGAGCATGTGATTGGGCCATGTGACCATGTGACATCATCACAGGTCCTTTTCCTAGTAGCAAGCTAACGGAGAGGATGCCGGGCTTCGCGATCAAATGGACCAGGTAAGTTATGATTAGTTTATTATTTTTAACCCATTCTGCACCGGGTTCAACATTAGGAAGATGGCCAAGGGTATTATTTTACATTATAACTATGTTATAATGTGAAATAATACTGAACCGGTTACACATCCCGATGGTTGCATAGCAACCATGCGGGAAAATCGCAACGCATCCGCACTTGCTTGCGGATGCTTGCGATTTTCCCGCAGCCCCATTCACTTCTATGGGGCCTGCGTTCCGTTAAAAACGCAGAAGATAGAGCATGCTGCGATCTTCACGCATCGCAAAAGTGATGCGTGAAAATCAACTGTCATGTGCACAGCCCCATAGAAGTGAATGGGTCCGGATTCAGTGCGAGTGCAATGCGTCCTCCTCACGCATTGCACCCGCGCGGAAAACTCGCCCGTGTGAAAGGGGCCTTAGGGTGATTTGAACATTTTGTTTTTTTATATTTGTAAACTTTTTTTCACTTTTTTTTAAGTCACCTTGGGTCACAATAACTGGCAATCATTAGATTACCCATTGTGTACATTGATGGCTATGTAGCCATTTGCAATATAACAATCAGTGTTGCGAATATAGAGCTATATATTCGCTATTTCGAATATATATTTTTTTTTAAGTTGTTAATCCCTGTTGCTCTCTGGTTGTCTTCCCACTTTCCCAAAAGCTGTTCTTACCTGTCCGCAGGATTCTTGGCTCCCTGCCCGCTCCAGTCAATGCCCGTTGCCTCTGCTGCTGACTTCCCGTGTCATGGGAACGCCTCCATGCTAAAATGTACTGTCGGATGTAAGAATCACGATCTCACAAATTTGACTAAGTTGTAAGCGCAATGCGATTAATATAACCTGAATTACTTGCATTGCGAATTCAACTTAGAGCTGGGTTCCTAATGGTTGTATTGCTAGAATATAACGAATATTACGAATTAACGAATATAGCACTATATTCTTAATCTTCGTTATATTCTAGCAAGCCAACCTTTAGGAACCCAGCTCTAAGTTGAATTCGCAATGCGAGTATATGTTCGCATTGCAAATTCAACTTAGAGCTGAGTTTCTAATGGTTGTTGCCAGAATATAACGAAGATTGATAATATAGGGCTATATTTGTGATATTCGTTATCTTCATCATTTCTAGCAATACAAGTTACAACCATTAGGAACTCAGCTCTAAGTTTAATTCGCAATGCGAATATAAATTCGCGTAACATTCACAATATATAGAATAATGACGAATTTTCAATTTCCACGAATATTCAATAGAATTTTCGCGAAATATCGCGAAATCGAATATGGCACCTCCCGCTCATCACTAATAATACAATGCTGCCATCTAGTGGCATGTATTGGTATATTCCTGAAATATACACCGAAGCCTGCTTAAGGCTTCGGTCTATTTCAGCGATGTAACAAGTTCCCCGATCTCAGCCGGGGAACACTGTTACCAGAGAGGAAGCGCGCGACTAACACTTCTGGACTGATCAGATTCCTTGGTCACATTTGACCACGGCATCTGAAGGGTAAAATGTATGCGATCAGCCTTTTGGCTGATCGCATACATGTGCCGCGGGTCTCTGCTATTTAAAATAGCAGAAACACGGAGGCTCTGGCGCCCGCTGCATATGCGATCGGGTGCCATGTTTAGGGGCCGGACTTCTGCCGTACATTTACAGCGGAGGTCCTTAACCTCTCCTACCCCAGGCCAGTTTTCACCTTCCAGCCCAAGCCATTTTTTGCAAATCTGACATGTGTTACATTATGGGGTAATAGCTTTGGCACACTTTTACTTATCCAAGCCATTCTGAGATTGTTTTCTCGTGACACATTGTACTTCATGATAGTTATAAATTTAAATCAATATATTTCACCTTTATTTGTGAAAAAGTCCCAAATTTACCAAAAATTTAAAAAAATTCATAAATATTCTAATTTTAATTTCTCTACTTCTATAATAGATAGTGATACCTCATATAATAGTTATTACTTTACTTTTCCCTTATTTTTACTTCATGTTTGGATCATTTTAAATATGACATTTTATTTTTTGGGGACATTAGAAGGCTTAGAATTTAGAAGCAAATCTTGAAATTTTTCAGAAAATATCCAAACCCGACTTTTTAAAGACCAGTTCATGTTTGAAGTCACTTTGTGCGGCTTACATAATAGAAATCACCCAAAAATTACCCCATTTTAGAAACTACACCCCTCAAGGTATTCAAAACTGATTTTGCAAACTTTCTTAACCCTTTATGTGTTCCACAAGAATTAATGGAAAATGGAGATGAAATTTCAGAAATTCACTTTTTTGGCAGATTTTACATTTTAATCATTTTTTTTCCAGTAATACAGCTAGGGTTAACAGCCAAACAAAACTCAATATTTATTACCCTGATTCTGCGGTTTACAGAAACACACCACACGTGGTCGTAAACTGCTGTGTAGCCACATGGCAGGGTGTAGAAGGAAAGGTACTTATGGTTTTTGGAAGGCAGATTTAGCTGAACTGGTTTTTAGATGCCATGTCCCATTTGAAGCCACTGATGCACCCCTACAGTAGAAACTCAAAAAAGCGACCACATTTTGGAAACTACGGGATAAGGTGCCAGTTTTATTGGTACTATTTTGGGGTACATATGATTTTTAATTGCTCTATATTACATGGAGTACAGTGTACAGTTCTGGGTTCCTGTGAACAAGACAGACATAGCAGAGCTGGAGAGGGTTCAGAGGAGGGCAACTAAAGTAATAACTGGAATGAGGGATCTACAGTATCCTGAAAGGTTATCAAAATTAGGGTTATTCACTTAAGAAAAAAGACAACTGAGGGGAGATCTAATAACTATGTATAAATATATCAGGGGTCAGTACAGAGATCTGTCCCATCATCTATTTATCCCCAGGACTGTGACTGTGACAAGGGGACATCCTCCGCGTCTGGAGGAAAGAAGGCTTGTACACAAACATAGAAAAGGATTCTTCACTGTAAGAGCAGTGAGACTATGGAACTCTCTGCGTGAGGAGGTGGTGATGGTGAGTACAATAAAGGAATTCCAGAGGGGACTAGATGTATTTCTGGAGTGTAATAATATTGCAGGCTACAGCTACTAGAGAGGGGTCGTTGATCCAGGGAGTTATTCGGATTGCCTGATTGGAGTCGGGAAGGAATTTTTTTTCCCCTTAAGTGGGGAAAATTGGCTTCTGCCTCACAGGTTTTTTTTTGCCTTCCTCTGGATCAACTTGTAGGAAACAGGCCGAACTGGATGGACAGATGTCTTTTTTCGGTCTTATATACTATGTTACTATGTTACTATATTAAGTTTTTTTGTCAGGCAAGGTAACTAAAAAATGGATGTTTTGGAACTGTTTTATTTTTTACAACATTCATCTGACAGGGTAGATCATGGGATATCTTTATAGAGAAGATTATTACGGACGTTGCCATACCTAATATGCCTACTTTTTCTTATTTTTCAAGTTTACACAATAATGGCATTTTTTAAACCAAAATAATGTTGTTTTAGTGTCTCCATAGTCTGAGAGCCATAGCTTTTTTATTTCTTGACCGATTGTCTTAGGTAACATCTCAATTTTTGCGGGATGAGGTGACTGTTTGATTGGTACTATTTTGGGGGTATATGCCTTTTTGTGATGTAAGGTGACAAAAATGGCTTATTTTACTTTTTTTTTTTTAAGGCGTTCACTTGAGGTTTTAGGTCATGTTATATTTTTATAGAGCAGGTTGTTACAGATGCGAAGATAACTAATATGTCTAATTTTTTTTATTTATTTCACTTTAACACAATAATAGCAGTTTTGAAGCAAAAAAAAACATATTTTAGTGTCTCCATTGTCTTAGAGTGAAAGCTTTTTTATTTTTTGACCGATTGTCTTAAGTAGGGTATTATTTTTTGCGGGATGAGGTGATGGTTTTATTGGTACTACTTTTGGGGGCATACGTCTTTTTGATTGCTTTCTGTAGCAATTTTTGCGATGTAAGGTGACAAATATGGCTTTTTTTTTTACACAGTTTTTTTTTTACGGTGTTCACCTGAGGGGTTAGGTCATGCGATATTTTTATAAAGATAGTTGTTACGGACGTGGCAAAACCTAATATGTGTATTTTGTTATTTATTTCACTTTAACACAATAATAGCAGTTTTGAAACAAAAAAATGATGTTTTAGTGTCTCCATGTTCTGAGAGCTATAATTTTTTTATTTTTTGGGTGATTGTCTTAGGTAGGGGCTCATTTTGTGGGACATACGCCATTTTAATCACTTGGTGTTGCACTTTTTTAAATTTATTATACAATAAGGGGAAAGGGGAGTTTTTTTTTCTTTTTTTACTTAAAAACTTTATTCATTTTATTAAAAACATTTGACACTAACTTTTGGGGGTCTGATCCGCTCTGCAATGTATTACAATACATCTGTATTGTAATGCATTGCCTGTTAGTGTATGACACTGAGTCATACACTAACAGGTTGCCTAGGGGACCCAGCCTGAGGCTGGATCTCCTGGGCACCCGTAGAAAGCAGGTCCCGATGCCATGCAAGGCATTGGGCAGCCTCTGTATGGCATCGGGCTACCTTCTCACACATCGAGTCCCCGCCACAACAGCGCGGGGACTCAATGCGCTCCCTCACACGACACAAACCCCTTCTATGTTGCGGTCAGCATGGCATAGAAGGGGTTAATCCGGCGATGCCGGCGGATACAGCAGGGGCCCGGCTACCATGGACTGCCGGACCCCTGCAGTGATCGGGTGTGCACCGCTCCGATGCCTGCCCGATCACCATGGCGTACTATTATGTCAAATTGCCGGAATGCAGTGGTTTCAATGACATAATAGTAGGTCATGTGTCAGGAAGGGGTTAAAGGGTTAAACTGTATTCAGGATAATAATCTCTGACAAGCAGATCAGATACGAGGATGAGGCAGCTTTTTACCTCAGTGTTGTGAAGTAACTTGTCCTGCAGTATGATTAGGACAGGTTTTGTGTGTACTAATAGGAAAGCGGCCATTTTGTTTCTCCTAAAGATTGCTCCCTAGACAAAACAAGCCATTATAACTAATGAAAGGTATTTGGGAATATATTTATTATAAAGTAATATTTACGTGTTTTCATTTTTTTAATTCCTGGAGAACCCCTTTAATAATACTGTCCCTTTATGAGACTGTAAATATGTGTTATGATGCAATTACAGAGTGGGCACTCAATATCAGGCAGGATGAAAGGAAAAACACAGACTGAAAATAAAAATTATTTTAATAAAATAGCAGAAAATCTAAAACATAGTGAGGTATAATGATGAACCCCACGCTGTATATTCATCATTATACCTCACTATGTTTTAGATTTTCTGCTATTTTATTCTGCTAATTTTTATTTTCAGTCTGTGTTTTTCCATTCATCCTGTCCTGATATTGAGGGCCTACTCTGTGATTTATTCTTACACACACTTCTCTGTTTTTCTTGGCCTTTTTGCGAGGTGGCCATTCAGAGTAAGAGCACCTTTTCCATGAGATCCTGATTAATTGAGCCACCTGACAAACTACTCTATTCGTTATAATGCAATGTTTTTAAATTTAGATTACTTTCACCCTCAAAAATAAAGACTCATTCTCCACTAAATTACAGAGAGTTAAGTGTAAAAATAAGTTTGACAATGTTTACAATCATTTACAAATGATATTACATAAAATCGCAATCATCACATCACAAGACATCACAATTTAATGCAGTAAAGCTCCATTCTAAAAAGAATGAATATGATACAGAAGTACATTGGCAATGAAATCTTATGGACCTGTTTTTTTTTTTGCGAAAATAAAAACCCAGAACAGATGAAGGTAACATAAATATATAGTGCCTTACAAAAGTATTCACCCCCCTTGACTTTTTTTGTATTTTGGTGCCTCAAAAACGGGAATTAACATGGATTGTTTGAGGATTTGCATCATTTAATTTACAAATAGAGATGAGCAAACACCTGGATGTTCGTGTTCGAGAAGTTCAACCGAACTTCCCGAAAATGTTCCGAAATTTATCCCGAACCCGAATCCCATTGAAGTCAATGGGGACCCGAACTTTTAGGCACTAAAAAGGCTGTAAAATAGTCCAGGAAAAGGCTAGAGTGCTGCAAAAGGAAGCAAAATGTAGGTAAATCCCCTGCAAACAAATTTGGATAGGGAAATGAATTAAAATAAAATAAAATAAATAAAAATTAACCAATATCAATTGGAGAGAGGTCCCATAGCAGAGAATCATGCGTCATATCACCCACCACTGGAGAAGGCCACTTTCAGTTATTTCGGCCCCAGCACCCAGACAGAGGAGAGAGGTCCCACAGCAAGGAATAAGGCTTCATATGACCCACCACTGAAGAAGGCAACTTTCAGTTATTTAGGCCCAGCACCCAGACAGAGGAGAGAGGTCCCACAGCAAGGAATCATGCGTCATATCACCCACCACTGGAGAAGGCCACTTTCAGTTATTTCGGCCCCAGCACCCAGACAGAGGAGAGAGGTCCCACAGCAAAGAATCATGCGTCATATCACCCACCACTGGAGAAGGCCACATTCAGTTATTTCGGCCCCAGCACCCAGACAGAGGAGAGAGGTCCCACAGCAAGGAATCATGCGTCATATCACCCACCACTGGAGAAGGCCACTTTCAGTTATTTCGGCCCCAGCACCCAGACAGAGGAGAGAGGTCCCACAGCAAGGAATAAGGCGTTATATCACCCACCACTGGAGAAGGCCACATTCAGTTATTTAGGCCCAGAACCCAGACAGAGGAGAGAGGTCCCACAGCAAGGAATCATGCGTCATATCACCCACCACTGGAGAAGGCCACTTTCAGTTATTTCGGCCCCAGCACCCAGACAGAGGAGAGAGGTCCCACAGCAAGGAATCATGCGTCATATCACCCACCACTGAAGAAGGCCACTTTCAGTTATTTCGGCCCCAGCACCCAGACAGAGGAGAGAGGTCCCTCAACAAGGAATAAGGCGTCATATGACCTACCACTTGAGAAGGCCACTTTCAGTTATTTAGGCCCAGCACCCAGATAGAGGAGAGAGGTCCCACAGCAAGGAATCATGCGTCATATCACCCACCACTAGAAAAGGCCACTTTCAGTTATTTCGGCCCCAGCACTCAGACAGAGGAGAGAGGTCCCACAGCAAGGAATCATGCGTCATATCACCCACCACTGGAGAAGGCCACTTTCAGTTATTTCGGCCCCAGCACCCAGACAGAGGAGAGAGGTCCCACAGCAAGGAGTAAGGCTTCATATGACCCACCACTGGAGAAGGCAACTTTCAGTTATTTTGGCCCAGCACCCAGACAGAGGAGAGAGGTCCCACAGCAAGGAATCATGCTTCATATCACCCACCACTGGAGAAGGCCACTTTCAGTTATTTTGGCCCCAGCACCCAGACAGAGGAGAGAGGTCCCACAGCAAGGAATCATGCGTCATATCACCCACCACTGAAGAAGGCCACTTTCAGTTATTTCGGCCCCAGCACCCAGACAGAGGAGAGAGGTCCCTCAGCAAGGAATAAGGTGTCATATGACCTACCACTTGAGAAGGCCACTTTCAGTTATTTAGGCCCAGCACCCAGATAGAGGAGAGAGGTCCCACAGCAATGAATCATGCGTCATATCACCCACCACTAGAAAAGGCCACTTTCACTTATTTCGGCCCCAGCACCCAGACAGAGGAGAGAGGTCCCACAGCAAGGAATCATGCGTCATATCACCCACCACTGGAGAAGGCCACTTTCAGTTTTTTCGGCCCCAGCACCCAGACAGAGGAGAGAGGTCCCACAGCAAAGAATCATGCGTCATATCACCCACCACTGGAGAAGGCCACATTCAGTTATTTCGGCCCCAGCACCCAGACAGAGGAGAGAGGTCCCACAGCAAGGAATCATGCGTTATATCACCCACCACTGAAGAAGTCCACTTTCAGTTATTTCGTCCCCAGCACCCAGACAGAGGAGAGAGGTCCCACAGCAAAAAAATCATGCGTCATATCACCCACCACTGGAGAAGGCCACTTTCAGTTATTTCGGCCCCAGCACCCAGACAGAGTAGAGAGGTCCCACAGCAAGGAATCATGCGTCATATCACCCACCACTGTAGAAGGCCACTTTCAGTTATTTTGGCCCCAGCACCCAGACAGAGGAGAGAGGTCCCACAGCAAGGAATAAGGCGTTATATCACCCACCACTGGAGAAGGCCACTTTCAGGTATTTCGGCCCAGCACCCAGACAGAGGAGTGAGGTCCCTCGGCAAGGAATAAGGCGTCATATGACCCACCACTGGAGAAGGCCACTTTCAGTTATTTAGGCCCAGCACCCAGATAGAGGAGAGAAGTGCCACAGCAAGGAATCATGCGTCATATCAACCACCACTAGAAAAGGCCGCTTTCAGTTATTTCGGCCCCAGCACCCAGACAGAGGAGAGAGGTCCCACAGCAAGGAATCATGCGTCATATCACCCACCACTGGAGAAGGAAACTTTCAGTTATTTAGGCCTTGGCGCACAGATTGAGGAGAGGATCATTCAACTTTGGGTTGCACCGCAAGAACATGGTAAAGTTAAAAAAATGAGGCTACAATAAAGAAGTGCCCCGGAGTACAAGAATACATGGTTGAGGGGGGAGGCAGTTATAAATGTCTAGTCTGCACAAGGGAGGGACAGGTCCTGTGGGATCCATGCCTGGTTAATTTTTATGAACGTCAGCTTGTCCACGTTGGTTGTGGACAGGCAGCTGCGTTTGTCAGTAATGACGCCACCTGCCGTGCTGAATACACGTTCAGACAAAACGCCTACCGCCGGGCAGGCCAGCACCTCCAAGGCATAAAAGGCTAACTCTGGCCAATTTGGAGACCCAGAAGTTGAATGGGGCCGAACCATCAGTCAGTACGTGGAGGGGTGTGCAGATGTACTGTTCAACCATGTTAGTGAAATGCTGCCTCCTGCTAACACGTTCCGTATCAGGTGGTGGTGCAGTTAACTGTGGCGTGGAGACAAAACTTTTCCACATGTCTGCCATGCTAACCCTGCCCTCAGAGGAGCTGGCTGTGACACAGCTGCGTTTGCTACCTCTTGCTCCTCCTCTGCCTTCGCCTTGGGCTTCCATCTGTTCCCCTGTGACATTTGGGAATGCTCTCAGGAGCGCGTCTTCCAGCATGCACTTGTACTCGCGTATCTTCCTATCACGCTCCAGTGCAGGAAGTAAGGTGGGCACATTATCTTTGTACTGGGGATCCAGCAGGGTGGCAACCCAGTAGTCCGCACACGTTAAAATGTGGGCAACTCTGCTGTCATTGCGCAGGCACTGCAGCATGTAGTTGCTCATGTGTGCCAGGCTCCCAGAGGTAAGGACAAGCTGTCCTCTGTGATAGGCTTATCGTCATCATCCTCCGTATCCCCCCAGCCACGCACCAGTGATGGCCCTGAGCTGTGTCGGGTGCCACCCCGCTGTGAACCTGCTTCATCCTCATCCTCCTCCACCTCCTCCTCATCCTCCTCGTCCTCCAGTAGTGGGCCCTGGCTGGCCACATTTGTACCTGGCCTCTGCTGTTGCAAAAAACCTCCCTCTGAGCCACTTCTAACAGACTGGCCTGAAAGTGCTAAAAATGACCCCTCATCCTGCTCCTCCTCCTGGGCCACCTCCTCTTCCATCATCGCCCTAAGCGTTTTCTTAAGGAGACATAGAAGTGGTATTTTAACGCTGATAACGGTGTCATCGCCACTGGCCATGTTGGTGGAGTACTTGAAACAGCGCAACAGGGCATACAGGTCTCGCATGGAGGCCCAATCATTGGTGGTGAAGTGGTGCTGTTCCGCGGCGCGACTGACGCGTGCGTGCTGCAGCTGAAACTCCACTATGGCCTGCTGCTGCTCGCACAGTCTCTCCAGCATGTGCAAGGTGGAGTTCCACCTGGTGGGCACGTCACATATGAGGCGGTGAGCGGGAAGGCCGAAGTTACACTGTAACTTTATGCAGCAGCTCTAACATGTCGGGGTAGTTTTGAATGAACTTCTGCACCACCAAATTCAGCACATGCGCCAGGCAAGGGATGGGCTTCAAACCGGCTAGTCCCAGAGCTGCGACGAGATTTCGCCCATTATCGCACACCACAAGGCCGGGCTAGAGGCCCACCGGCAGAAACCACTCGTTGGTCTGTTGTTCAATACCCCGTCACAACTCCTGCGCGGTGTGGGGCCTGTCCCCCAAACATATGAGTTTCAGAATGGCCTGCTGACGTTTACCCCGGGCTGTGCTAAAGTTGGTGGTGAAGGTGTGTGGCTGACTGGATGAGCTGGTGGAAGCAGAGGAGGAGGAAGCCGAGTAGGAGGAGGAGGCTACAGGAGGCAAAGAATGATGCCCTGCGATCCTTGGCGGCGGAAGGACGTGCGCCAAGGAACTCTCCGCCTGCGGCCCAGCCGCCACTACATTTACCCAGTGTGCAGTTAGGGAGATACAGCGTCCCTGGCCGTGCTTACTGGTCCACGTATCTGTGGTTAGGTGGACCTTGCCACAGATGGCGTTGCGCAGTGCACACTTGATTTTATCGGATACTTGGTTGTGCAGGGAAGGCACGGCTGTCTGGGAGAAGTAGTGGTGGCTGGGAACAACATACTGTGGGACAGCCATGGACATCAGCTGTTTGAAGCTGTCTGTGTCCACCAGCTTGAATGACAGCATTTCAAATGCCAGTAGTTTATAAATGGTGTTGTCGGTGGCACATCCTCTGTTTGGTGGGCGGCAGGTGCCAACATTCCTCCCGAGGCGGAGGAAGAGGCCGAGGCAGCAGCAGAAGAGGGAGCAGGGGGAGCCAGAGTGAGTTCCTTGCTTTTAAGGTGTTTACTCCACTGCAGTTCATGCTTTGCATGTAGATGCCTAGTCATGTAGGTTGTGCTAAGGTTCAGAACGTTAATGCCTCGCTTCAGGCTCTGATGGCACAGCGTGAAAACCACTCGGGTCTTGTCGTCAGCACATTGTTTAAAGAAGTGCCATGCCAGGGAACTCCTTGAAGCTGCCTTTGGGGTGCTCGGTCCCTGGTGGCGGTGGCCAGTAGCAGGTGAACTCTCTTGGCGGCAATTGGTCTACTTTTGTCCCTTGCTCCCTCTTTTGCTACGCTGTTGGCTCGGTCTCACCACTGCCTCTTCCTCTGAACTATGAAAGTCAGTGGCACGACCTTCATTCCATGTGGGGTCTAGGACCTCATCGTCCCCTGCATCGTCTTCCACACAGTCTTCCTCCCTGACCTCCTGTTTGGTCTGCACACTGCAGAAAGACGCAGCAGTTGGCACCTGTGTGTCGTCATCATCAGAGACGTGCGGACTCCGATGAGGTGGTATTCCCATGTCCTCATCATCAGGAAACATCAGTGGTTGTGCATCAGTGCATTCTATGTCTTCCACCACTGGGGAAGGGCTAGGTGGATTCCCTTGGGAAACCCTGCCAGCAGAGTCTTCAAACAGCATAAGAGACCGCTGCATAACTTGAGGCTCTGACAGTTTCCCTAATATGCATGGGGGTGATGTGACAGACTGATGGGCTTGGTTTTCAGGTGCCACCTGTGCGCTTTCTGCAGAAGACTGGGTGGGAGATAATGTTGTGAACATGCTGGATCCACTGTCGGCCACCCAATTGACTAGCGCCTGTACCTGCTCAGGCCTTACCATCCTTAGAACGGCATTGGGCCCCACCAAATATCGCTGTAAATTCTGGCGGGTACTGGAACCTGAGGTAGTTGGTTCACTAGGAGGTGTGGCTGTGGCAGAATGGCCACGTCCTCTCCCAGAACAAGAGGGTACACTAACACCACCGCGTCCGCGTCCGCGTCCCTTACTAGATGTTTTCCTCATTGTTACCGTTCATCAAGCACCACAATAACAAAAAAAATATTTGGCCCAATGTATTGATTTCAAATTCAGGCCTTTTTTTACAGGCACCTAACACTATCTGCCTATTTATTTATGTAGCGTATTACACTATTCCAGGCACAGCAGTAACCACTGATTTAGGGGAATATCTCTTTTAGGGCTAGTATTTAGGTGATGAAAGGTATCCTTTTATGGACAGATTTACAATTGGCCTGTAACAGCTCGAACACCAGATTCAGGGTATTGCTATTTTGGCAATTTAATTTAACCCCAGAACAAAATATATGTTTTTGCGGACACTATGAATCTTGGCCTGCAACAGCTGGGAAACCAGATTCAGGGTATTGCTATTTTGGCAATTGAATTTCACCCCAGAACAAAATATATGTTTTGGCGGACACTATTATACTTTGCCAGCCACAGCTGAAACCACTGATTTATGGTATTGCTATTTTGGCAATTGAATTTCACCCCAGAACAAAATATATGTTTTGGCGGACACTATTATACTTTGCCAGCCACAGCTGAAACCACTGATTTATGGTATTGCTATTTTGGCAATTGAATTTCACCCCAGAACAAAATATATGTTTTGGCGGACACTATTATACTTTGCCAGCCACAGCTGAAACCACAGATTTATGGTATTGCTATTTTGGCAATTTAATTTCACCCCAGAGCAAAATATATGGTTTGGCGTACACTATGAATCTTGGCCTGCAACAGCTGGGACACCAGATTCAGGGTATTGCTATTTTGGCAATTGAATTTCACCCCAGAACAAAATATATGTTTTTGCGGACACTATGAATCTTGGCTTGCAACAGCTGGGACACCAGATTCAGGGTATTGCTATTTTGGCAATTGAATTTCACCCCAGAACAAAATATATGTTTTGGCGGACATTATTATTCTTTGCCAGCCACAGCTGAAGCCACTGATTTATGGTATTGCTATTTTGGCAATTGAATTTAACCCCAGAACAAAATATATGTTTTGGCGGACACTATTATACTTTGTCAGCCACAGCTGAAACCACTGATTTATGGTATTGCTATTTTGGCAATTGAATTTCACCCCAGAACAAAATATATGTTTTTGCGGACACTATGAATCTTGGCCTGCAACAGCTGGGACACCAGATTCAGGGTATTGCTATTTTGGCAATTGAATTTCACCCCAGAACAAAATATATGTTTTGGCGGACACTATTATACTTTGCCAGCCACAGCTGAAACCACTGATTTATGGTATTGCTATTTTGGCAATTGAATTTCACCACATAAAATAATCTATCCTTTGCCAGACAGCAGACAGTATTATATTTGGCTAGCCAAAGCTGGAACACCAGATTTAGGGGATTGGTATTTGGGCAATTGTATTTAACCCCTTAATAAAATATAGAAATTGCTATCCTGAGTTTCTAGGGGTGACAATTAGCACAGCCAAGTCCCTGATGTAGGATATAGCAAAAAAAAAACTAGTATTGATGGATTGATGGACTTGGTGGCAGCTTGTTCTGGTGCACCACAAGTCACAAAATGGCCGCCGATCACCCCAGAAAATAAGTGACAGAAAAACGCTCTGTGCAGCCTAAAAACCAGTGAGCAAGTAACTAGCAGAAGTTCAATCATTCACAGCTGTAGATCGATCCGTTCATTAGGTGCTGTTGCTGACTTTAACCTGCCTAATCTCGCCCTGATAGAAGCTGTGTCCTCTCCCTACACTAATCAGAGCAGTGTGACGTGCGGCGCTACGTGACTCCAGCTTAAATAGAGGCTGGGTCACATGCTGCACTTGGCCAATCACAGCCATGCCATTAGTAGGCATGGCTGTGATGGGCTCTTAGGGCAAGAAGTAAAATGCTAGCTGATTGGCTGCTGTGCAGCCCTTCAGAAAGCGGGAAGTAATCTCCGAACAACGAACCCGAACTTTTTAAAAAATGTCCGGGTTCGGGTCCATGTCCCGGACACCCCAAAATTCGGTACGAACCCGAACTATGCTCGAACTGTTCGCTCAACACTAGTCACAAGCTATTGGAACTGAAGTAGACCAAACTTCTAATGTGAATAGCTGCAATGTATGTGCTGTTACACAACTAATAGAGAATTATACAGAACATGTCTTGAATATGCATGAAAACTATACATAAATTAACAAATAAGCTTGCTTAAGGCATGACAGTATAAATGTTTATTTTGACAAAAACAAGCTTAACTAATAGTACTAATTCAGAAATGATAGATTCAGAAACTATTCAGCATTCAGAAACTTAAAATATTTGCTATAATCTTACGCACAGTATAAAAATTTGGTCATATCATGTAATCTAAACTGTATAAAACAGGGATATTTTCTTGAAAATCAGAGTGCGCCTTGCCACATGCCTAACCATAAATCTAGTCTAGTCTGTTGATTTTGAAAAACATCACAGATACAACTGTTGTTGCTTTACAATCAGGAATGATCAGTCTACTTATCCTACTCACCAGCAAAGATCTGATTCTTTGGCAGTCTCTAGGCACACCATGTCTTTCGAGTCAGTAATTTCACAATGAGCTGTTGAAAGATTTCATCACAAACATAGTCATTGTTAGGATAATTGTTGCATTTGTTGTCAGAGTAAAAAATGTTTCAGTCTTTGGCAGGGCATCTGCTCTCCTCTTATACAGTATAAACTAATATGAGCTCAATCCTTGTGCTCTGGGCCATGTTCCACAAGCACCTTAGTGCCAAATGCCCTAGCAAGACGAATGCACAGGCTGAAGCAGAAAGTAAAGAAACCTGTAAGATAAAGCAGTGATGTACAGCCGCCCTCCATCTCTTGCATAGTGGAGAACCCCATTGTTTGTCAGCATCATTGTTTTGGACATACCTCTAGAACTAAACCCAGCTTTATCCTAATTTTAAGGATTCTGACCCCAGATAGTACAAGATACTCCTGAATTGATCCAAATAGTACAGGTACACATCAATAAATTAGAATACCATCGAAAAGTTAATTTATTTCAGTAATTGAGTCAAAAAGTAAAGCTCATATATTCTATAGATTCATTACACACAGAGTGATCTATTTCAAGTGTTTATTATTTCTTTCAATGATGATTATGGCTTACAGCTAATGAAAACCCGAAAGTCAGTATCTCAGAAAATTAGGATATTATATACAACCAATTAAAAAAATTATTTTTAACACAGATATGTTGGCCTACTGAAAAGTATGTATAGTACATGCACTTGGTTGGGGCTCCATCTACATTAAAGGGGTTATTCAATCCTATAAAAATCCCCCCCCCCCCCATATGCCGGACTCCACACACTGAATATACTTACCTGGATCCTCGCTCCCCGCACCGCCGCTGCTGCTTCTCCCCGTTCCATTGGCATCCATTGGCAGGTGGGATGGGGACAAGCCTTCCTAACATCACTGGCGATGCTAGGGAGGCTCGTCCCCTACTAACATTGGCTGCTCGTCCTCGACACTGGATGTTTTCATCCGTGCACGGGGAGAAGCAGCATTGGGGGTGAGGGGACCAGGAGTGTCATAGGAAGGTGGAACCCAGGTAAGTATATTCAGTCTGTGTGTGTGTGTGGGGGCATGGCATATGGGGGGCTTTTATAGGATTGGATAACCCCTTTAATTTCTGCATGAATGAAGCATGGCATGGTGTTGATCCACCTGTGGCACTGATGAGGTGTTATGGAAGCCCAGGTTGCTTTAATATTGGCCTTCAGCTGGTCTGCATTGTTTGGTCTGGTGTCTCTCATCTTTCTATTGACAATACTCTATAGATTCTCTATGGTCTTTAGGTCAGACGAGTATGCTTGAAATTCAAGCACAGTAAAAATACTACCACAAAATGGAAGATTTTTAGAAGAATTGTAACATCTAATTGTGAGAGGTACATACCTTATAGGAATAAAAGGCTAAGAAACAATAAGAAACCAATGTGGATAAATAGAACTGTAAAGAAAGCAATAAATGACAAAAAGTAAGCATATAAATCACTAAAACAGGAGGGGAGCCAGGAAGCACTGATAAAATATAAGGAAAAAAATAGAATATGTAAAAAACTAATAAAAATTGCCAAACTAGAGACCGAGAGATTAATTGCCAAAGAGAGTAAAACTAACTCTAAAATGTTCTTCAATTATATAAATAGTAAAAAAGTATAAATCTGAAGGAGTCGGCCATCTACATAGCAATGAGGGGGGTGTTGCAGAGAGCGACGAGGATAAAGCAAAACTATTAAATATTTTTTTCTCCACTATATTCACTAAGGAAAATAAACTGTCAGATGAAATGCAGAATGTAAAAGTAAATTTCCCATTAAAAGTGCCCTGTCTGACCCAGGAAGAAGTACAACAGTGACTTAAAAAGATTAAATTAGATATATCGCCAGGACCGGATGGCATACACCCCCGTATCCTAAGGGAATTAAGTGATGTCATATCCAGGCCTTTATTTCTGATATTTACGGACTCTATACTGACAGGGAATGTTCCACAGGATTGGCGCATAGCAAATGTGGTGCCAATATTCAAAAAGGGTCCAAAAACAGAGCCTGGAAATTATAGGCCGGTAAGTTTAACATCTGTTGTTGGTAAACTGTTTGAAGGGTTTCTAAGAGATGCTATTTTGAAGTATCTCAATGAAAATTAGCAAATAATGCCATATCAGTATGGCTTCATGAGGGATCGGTCATGCCAAACGAATTTAATCAGTTTCTATGAGGAGGTAAGTTCTAGACTTGACAGCGGCGAATCAATGGATGTTGTATATCTGTACTTCTCCAAAGCATTTGACACTGTATCTCATAAAAGGTTAGTATATAAAATGAGGATGCTCGGACTGGGAGAAAATGTCTGTATGTGGGTAAGTAACTGGCTGAGTGACAGAAAACAGAGGGTGGTTATTAACGGTAGATACTCAGATTGGGTCACTGTCACTAGTGGGGTACCTCAGGGGTCAGTATTGGGCCTTATCCTCTTAAAAATATTTATTAATGATCTTGTAGAAGGCTTGCACAGTAAAATATCTATTTTTGCAGATGACACTAAACTGTGTAAAGTAATTAACACGGAAGAGGACAGTTTTCTGCTACAGAGTGATCTGGATAGATTGGAGGCTTGGGCAGAGAAATGGCAGATGAGGTTTAACACTGAAAAATGTAAAGTTATGCAGATGGGAAGGAATAATGCAAGTCAGCCGTACATATTAGATGGTAAAACACTCTGTAACACTGACATGGAAAAGGATCTAGGAATTTTAATAAACAGCAAATTAAGCTGCAAAAACCAGTGTCAGGCAGCTACTGCCAAGGCCAATAAGATAATGGGTTGCATCAAAAGGGGCATAGATGCCCTTGATGAGAACATAGTCCTACTACTTTACAAATCACTAGTCAGACCAAACATGGAGTACTGTGTACAGTTCTGGGCTCCTGTGAACAAGACAACCCCAATAAATCACCACATTATATAAATAATAAAAAATCTAATTTTATTTCATAATGTTAAAAATACACAAATAGCAAGCCAATATATCTAAAAAGGATCCTCATAGAACAGGTGGACGGTAATCACACTCCACAAAGGTCTGTACCCATAAACCCTATTCACAAGGTGCTAGTAGCCAGTGTAATATGACTACAACCATATAACTGACCAGTGCATATCACAATAAATGAATGGAAAAAGTAAATACAATCCATCCACAGTATATAAGCATAAGACAGGAACACATGTCCCAATGTTCAAAAGACCGGTTACAGAAAATATACAGAGGGTAAAGATACAGACCGATGTGGAGGTAGTGCTTCCTCAACCCCAACGTACGTTTCGCTTCCCGCTTCTTCCGGGGGGCGTACATTAGACTCACGATTGCCGGGTATATATATGCTGTAGCCACTCCCTCCACAGCGGTCCGCAGTCACAACACATCGCGATACCCTCACAACAGGGCTGGGTTGCAAAGAGTGCGTTACCGGAACCGGAAATGATCCGACCGCCATATTTGTGAAGGGCAGGTATGTGAAAGATAATACCATACAAGCGTCTCAGTCTATACATAACATATTAACCATCTATTAACCTGAGAGCGGTCCCACATCATATGAAGTACAAAGATGTATATATAAGTACATTCATCTTACGCAGAGGCTTATCTAACGGAATACACGTCACCGGAACTAAGAGTCATCCGGTCGCCATATTCATTATGGGCATCCAAGGGAAATTAGGATACATGTATAGGCATTATATCTCAGCCAACATTTTTCAGTTATCAGTCTAATTGAATACAAAAAGTCCCACATCATATCGGACGACATCAGGGCATTAAGGCCCAATCGATCCATACACCTCCCACAGTCTAATTTCTCCTCATCTATATCCCCCATAATACAGGAGGATAGTATAAAGTTGTCTATCCTCACACATAATAGTGACAAATCAATACAAGTGACATAAATGTATGTAATATAAATACAATATAAATACCTAAAAAAAAAAAAAATCCATAGGACATTTCATAATGTTACCACATTGTTAACCTTAAAATACAGTATACGCATCATGCCATTAAAAATACTAAAGTGCTAAAAGAAGTGCAAAAAGTGCAAAGTGAAGTGCAGCATGCCGTGAAAGTGCAAGAAGTGCTAATTTAATCAAACCAAAATTGTTAATGCATTATAAGATCGTGTCCTCTGATTTTGACTGTAATAGAACCGAGGAAGAAAGATGGGGGAGGGGGGGGGGGGGTTTGGGGGAACTTGATGTCAGACACAAATTAAAAGTTATTAATTATATTATATCCATTAAGTCGTTGGGAGTTGTCCACATCATTTCCCTTTGGTAGTATGCCCACAGATAACATGGATAACAGCAGTCATAATTCTCCATCTCCTTCCACCAGATTACCTATGAACCTGACAAAAAGAACAGAGAGAACAAAAGAATGTAAGTATAAATGAGGTAAGATAGGCAGCATATTCAACCCGGAAGGTATAATCGGAGTAGTACATAGACCCAAGTAAAAATAAAAATACAAAATTAAAAAAATATAAATTGACACCGAGGACACACAACCATACAGGACAAAGCTCTCTAGAGGAAAGGCACAAAACTATTCACTTCATTGAGGCCATTAGGACTCATTGTATTTAGACGATATATCCATTTAGTTTCCTGCTGGGCAAGGATGCGTCTCCAGTCGCAACCTCTTGGGGAGATCAGCACCCTGTCGATACCTCTAAATCTAAAGCCGGACCCATCGGAATTGTGTGATTCACGAAAATGTCTTGGGACTGGTTGGAGTGTATTTACGTCAAGGGCTTCTCTAGATGCTTCAATCGCGAGAACATGTTCTCTAATTCTCCTTTTAAAAAGCTCCTGTGAACAAGGCAGACATAGCAGAGCTGGAGAGGGTTCAGAGGAGGGCAACTAAAGTAATAACTGGAATGGGGCAACTACAGTACCCTGAAAGATTATCAAAATTAGGGTTATTCACTTTAGAAAAAAGACGACTGAGGGGAGATCTAATAACTATGTATAAATATATCAGGGGTTAGTACATAGATCTCTCCCATCATCTATTCATCCCCAGGACTGTGACGAGGGGACATCCTCTGCATCTGGAGGAAAGAAGGTTTGTACACAAACATTGAAAAGGATTCTTCACGGTAAGAGCAGTGAGACTGTGGAACTCTCTGCCTGAGGAGGTGGTGATGGTGAGTACAATAAAGGAATTCAAGAGGGGCCTGGATGTATTTCTGGAGTGTAATAATATTGCAGGCTATAGCTACTAGAGAGGGGTCGTTGATCCAGGGAGTTATTCTGATTGCCTGATTGGAGTCGGGAAGGAATTTTTTTCCCCTTAAGTGGGGAAAATTGGCTTCTGCCTCACAGGTTTTTTTTGCCTTCCTCTGGATCAACTTGTAGGAAACAGGCCGAACTGGATGGACAAATATTTTTTTTCGGTCTTGTTTACTATGTTACTATGTAATACCATGATTATTAAACCAGGTATTGGTATTTTGGCAGTGTGGCGGGTGCCAATTCCTGCTGAGAAATGAAATCAGCATCTCCCTAAAGCTTGTCAGCAGGGGAAAACATGAAGTGCTCAAAAACCTCCTGGTAGATGGCTGAGCTGACGTTGGACTTGTGAGCCTCACCACTCTTCCTCCACAATCTGGTACCTTGATTTCCAAATGAAATGCAACTTTTATTTTCATCTGAAAACAAAGCAACAGTCTAGTCCTTTTTCTCCTTAGCCCAGGTAAGACGCTTCTAAAGTTGTCTCTGGGTCATGCGTGGCTTAGCACAAGGAATGCGACAGTTGTAGCCCATGTCCTTGATATGTCTGTGTGTGATTCTCTTGAAGCACTTGTGAATCTTCCCCAAGTCCTTGAGTGACCTTTTCTTGACAATCCTTTTAAGCCTCTGGTTATCCCTGTTGCTTGTGTATCTTTTTCTACCACACTTTTTTCTTATACTCAACTCTCCATTAATATGCTTGGATACAGCACTCTGTGAAAAGTCAGATTCTTTAGCAATTGCCTTTTTTGGCTTACACTCCTTGTAGAGGGTGTCCATGACTATCTTCTAGACAACTGTCAAGTCAGCAGTCTTCCTCATCATTGTGTAGCCTACTGAACTAGACTGAAGAACCATTTAAAGGCTTAGGAAACCTTTGTAGGTGTTGTGTGTTGATCAACTGATTATAGTGTAACACCATGAATCTACAATATTTAACTTTTTCACAATATTCAAATTTTCTGAGATACTGACTTTTTAGTTTTCATTAGCTATAAGACATAATCTTCAACATATTTCTCCTGCATATCTCCTTTTCAAACCCCACCATCCTTGTGCGTGCATATCTGGTAAGAGATTTACCGCTGTCTCGGGGATATTGTGTTATGCAGAGCTGTCCAGCTAGTTCAAATCAGTACTCATAACTGTTTGTTAGCTATGCAATCCTATGTATAGGCAGCCAGTTTGGAAATGTGCTTTCTCTGTCAATGTAATATTACTGTACCTGCCATTCTATATGTTTTATTTATACAAGCTATTTGCATTCTTGTCGTTTTACAAAACAATCTATCCTGTCACACACAATTACTCCTGTTGACCAATAAACAAGTTAGACTACAGAAAACAGTCCTCTTATTTGGAAGTCAGAAATGGTTTATGCTGAATGCCAGACTGCACACTGTGTGAACGTGTATGAAAACACAACAACTTGAAATACAGTAGATCACTCTGGATGTACTGCTTCTATATCATATATCAGTTTCACTTTTTGAATTGAATTACTGAAATAAATTAACCTTTCAATGATATTCTCATTTATTAAGATGTGCCAGTAATTCTCACAATAATAAATTAATACACAATAGCCTTATATTTTGTACTACATGATCGTGCCAGCTTGTATGTATTCCCTAGTGTTGTGAAGATTAGGACTAGAGATGAGAGAATCGAAGTTGATGAAGTGGAATTCGATCAGAAAATTTGTTTTGCACCAAATCCGAATTTCTTCACGCTTTGTGGTAATGAATCGCATTTTTGTTTTAAATTTTTTCTAGTCTTTATGCCAGTCTGCAGACAAACATTTAATATAGTTCCAGAAAAATGAATCGCATATTTAATAAGATTAGTATTGATCCAAAAAACCTTACCCTTGGGTATTTACCATAATCATGGGGTCATTTATCAATAATCCATATTTCAATGCCGGTCTTTGATGACCCTGCTCCGCTGGAGTATATGCCTAGTTTCAGAAGCTGCATGCTGGCAGTCGTTAACCTAGATTGAAATTTACTCCAGCTTGTAGCTGAAGTAGAGTTCAATCATCATTACACCAGTAAACTGGCGGAAATGGTGGTAAATGTGCAAGGGCCAATGGCTAGCCCAAATTACATGCAGCAAGCAAGGGCAGCTTAAAATTCCACTTCTCCTCTGATGTAGATGTTCACCAAGACCGTCTTGGCAACTTCTTTCAGCCGCGACTATTATCTGCAGAGTTTGGCATACAGACTTCTTGGTTCCTCCTTTTTCCATGCACATAATCCAAAGGCAGAATAGCCTCAGCCATCTTGGATTCAGCCATTTTCCAGTGTACTTAGTGCAGGGTGAGATGTTAGCGGGCACTAGGGAATGTGGTAGAAAAAACTTTTTTTTGGCTGAATAGAATTTCAGGGAAAGATCATTAGAAGTGTAGGGAAAGGATAGAGAGAGATTATTCTAAACTATAAAAGGAGAACAGGAGGGTACAGCCTGGGTATGAGCAATCCTATAAAACATTGCTGCACTGACTGGGGATCCAAATTGCCATTATACTGCTGCTTTTAGGTTTGCAATAGACAATACTTCTGTAATTCCAGCAAACCTTGCTTGTTATTGGGGTGCAAATGCTGTGTGATACAGCCATTAACAAGGTGTATTACTAGGAAATATTTGTACGTCTTATTAGCTGTTGTGCAGTGCAGTTATATGTTTTAAAGCCTTTTTTTAGGTGTATTAGTGGAAAAAAGGGCTTTTGTTCCATTCAGTGGTGCTGTTATATGTTCTAAAGCCTTTTCTGGTGTGTATTAGTGGCAAAAAAAAGTGTTACTAGACGTTCAGCAGTGCAGTTATATGTTCTGAAGTCTTTTTTCGGGTGTATTAGTGGAAAAAAGGGCTTATTTGCCCTTCAGCGGTGCAGTTAAATGTTCTAAATCCCTTTTTGGGGTGTATTAGTGAAAAAAAGGGTTTATTTGCCATTCATTAGTGCAGTTATATGTTCTGAAGCCTTCTTTGTGGTGTATTAGTGGAAAAATAAGGCTTGTTAGTAGTGTTGAGCGAGCATGCTCGGCCGAACACCAGTATATTTAAATCTAATCTATCCTCTGTTTCTATGCAGAACAGTGAGGGAATCACTCAGTGTGAGTCTGCGGCGTAGGAGTCCAGGGGTGTATTAGTGGAATAAAAGGGCTTATTTGCCGTTCCGTGGTGCAGTTAAATATTCTAAAGCCTTTTTTGTGATGCATTAGTGGAAAAAAATGGCTTGTTAGCTGTTGTGCAGTGAAATGACAAAATTACAGCCTTTTTTGGGGTGTATTAATTTCCTATTTATTTGATCTAACAGTATGTCAGACAGAGAAGTGACAGGCCCTGCACACGGGAGGGGCAGAGTCCTAAATGTTTCTGGCGCAGGCACAGGTCGCAGCAGAGTAAGGGGGCATGGCAGCAGGGGTCACTTCGAGAGGCCTGAGCTCCCGGTGTCATCTAGCGGTCGTGTCTTGACCAGCAACCCAGCAGTGCTTGAATGGTTGACTCTGTCATCCACTTCGTCCCAAGTGACATCAGACACAACCCAGCCAAGAGTCAGTGGATTCGTCAGACACAACCCTTGGCATGATTGGCATGACCTGGGAGAAGGCCCTGTGCCCTCATCTGTCCTCAACCTGCCTCTGTCCTTTTCTGTTCCCTTAGCCTGACAAGTATTACATGCTGTAGGCTCAGTTCCACTATACAGCGAGGACGAGCTACTAGAGGACAGTCAGCAGCTACTGCTCAGCCAAGATCTGGAGGAGACATCTGCTGCTTCCTCTGGTAGGCTGGCAAGTAGTGATGAGGAGAGTGGCATTAGAGCTGATGTTGCGAGCTGTCAGGCTCCTGGCTTAGAGACAGTTCAGAAGAACATCAATGACGTGCAGACAGTACTCAATGATGATGTAGCCGATCGCAATTGGGAGCCGGGTGACAAAGGGGCTTCATCATGATTGGGAAAAGAGGGTGGCAGCTTGCGTGTGAGGCAGTGGCTGAGCCAGCAAGTTGGTAGCATGGCTGGGAGTTAGCAGGGTGGCAACGGTGGGAGGTCGGGAGGCAAACGTGCCTGGGGTAGACCACCAGCTTTGCAGGAGCCTACCTGTCCGGAAAGTAGTGGTGCAGGGCTGTGGCAGTAACAGTCAGTCAGTGCAGAGTGTTTTTGTTAAGCCGCCGTTGGAGGTGAACATGGCCATTTAAACCATCAAAAAGTGTGGTGATAAGGAAGCAGGATGTGCTCATACCCATATGCAGTTGTGCATTTCTGTAGGGGAGCACATCCTGCACTTGTAGTCCGTTGCTAATGGCAATCACCAGCAAAAAATGCATACAATGGATGATGCCAGCAACGGACTACAAGTACCACAATGGACATCCTACATAAGATGAAATTTATGTGGATGTGGCAAGAATTCAAAACAAACACAGAACCAGAGATAGGTGCACACTGCCGTGACACTAAACCCTCACACTGATGTTAAAAATTGAGAGTTAGTTCGACATATCCTACTAGGAGGACGTGTCTTAAGCCTCGGGCACCAGCGTCAAGGTCTCTCAAGTAGCCCGTGGGCCCTAACACTCACCTACCTGCGCCATATGGGCGATATCAGGGCCAGTGGGCAATTACAGGAGCATTAGGACGACTCACAAACATCTCCTCTGTTACCTCCAGCATGTGGCCATGCTTGCAATGGGAGGTGGGAGGTGTCTATGAGCCCTACCCAAGACTGACTGATATAGCCAAGGGCCAAGCAGGTGCACCCAATGTGACCTGAAGATGAAAGACAGGCACATTTAAATTGGAGTTTTATACACCTCCATACATATATATATAAACCATCAAAAAGTGTGGTGATAAGGAAGCAGGATGTGCTCATACCCATATGCAGTTGTGCATTTCTGTAGGGAGCACATCCTGCACTTGTAGTCCGTTGCTAATGGCAATCACCAGCAAAAATGCATACAATGGATGATGCCAGCAACGGACTACAAGTACCACAATGGACATCCTACATAAGATGAAATTTATGTGGATGTGGCAAGAATTCAAAACAAACACAGAACCAGAGATAGGTGCACACTGCCGTGACACTAAACCCTCACACTGATGTTAAAAATTGAGAGTTAGTTCGACATATCCTACTAGGAGGACGTGTCTTAAGCCTCGGGCACCAGCGTCAAGGTCTCTCAAGTAGCCCGTGGGCCCTAACACTCACCTACCTGCGCCATATGGGCGATATCAGGGCCAGTGGGCAATTACAGGAGCATTAGGACGACTCACAAACATCTCCTCTGTTACCTCCAGCATGTGGCCATGCTTGCAATGGGAGGTGGGAGGTGTCTATGAGCCCTACCCAAGACTGACTGATATAGCCAAAGGCCAAGCAGGTGCACCCAATGTGACCTGAAGATGAAAGACAGGCACATTTAAATTGGAGTTTTATACACCTCCATACATATATATATAAACCATCAAAAAGTGTGGTGATAAGGAAGCAGGATGTGCTCATACCCATATGCAGTTGTGCATTTCTGTAGGGAGCACATCCTGCACTTGTAGTCCGTTGCTAATGGCAATCACCAGCAAAAAATGCATACAATGGATGATGCCAGCAACGGACTACAAGTACCACAATGGACATCCTACATAAGATGAAATTTATGTGGATGTGGCAAGAATTCAAAACAAACACAGAACCAGAGATAGGTGCACACTGCCGTGACACTAAACCCTCACACTGATGTTAAAAATTGAGAGTTAGTTCGACATATCCTACTAGGAGGACGTGTCTTAAGCCTCGGGCACCAGCATCAAGGTCTCTCAAGTAGCCCGTGGGCCCTAACACTCACCTACCTGCGCCATATGGGCGATATCAGGGGCCAGTGGGCAATTACAGGAGCATTAGGACGATCTGGATTACAGGAGCATTAGGACGATCTATCTCTGGTTCTGTGTTTGTTTTGAATTCTTGCCACATCCACATAAATTTCATCTTATGTAGGATGTCCATTGTGGTACTTGTAGTCCGTTGCTGGCATCATCCATTGTATGCATTTTTTGCTGGTGATTGCCATTAGCAACGGACTACAAGTGCAGGATGTGCTCCCCTACAGAAATGCACAACTGCATATGGGTATGAGCACATCCTGCTTCCTTATCACCACACTTTTTGATGGTTTATATATATATGTATGGAGGTGTATAAAACTCCAATTTAAATGTGCCTGTCTTTCATCTTCAGGTCACATTGGGTGCACCTGCTTGGCCCTTGGCTATATCAGTCAGTCTTGGGTAGGGCTCATAGACACCTCCCACCTCCCATTGCAAGCATGGCCACATGCTGGAGGTAACAGAGGAGATGTTTGTGAGTCGTCCTAATGCTCCTGTAATTGCCCACTGGCCCCTGATATCGCCCATATGGCGCAGGTAGGTGAGTGTTAGGGCCCACGGGCTACTTGAGAGACCTTGACGCTGGTGCCCGAGGCTTAAGACACGTCCTCCTAGTAGGATATGTCGAACTAACTCTCAATTTTTAACATCAGTGTGAGGGTTTAGTGTCACGGCAGTGTGCACCTATCTCTGGTTCTGTGTTTGTTTTGAACATGGCCATTTGCCGAATCTGTGGGCAGAAGGTAAGGCGTGGCCAGGGTGCCAATATTAGCACAACTGCCCTGCATCAACATATGCAGCATCACTATAAAGTGGCCTGGGAGAACTGTGGCTCCGATGTGGTGGTCCAGCCTGCCGCACCACCCGCTGCATCCCCCAGTGGCATGAACCTGATTTCAGGCAGTCAAGGCTCCACCACCTCAGCCGAAGGGAGCTGTCTGTCCTTCCCATCATCTGCTGGTCCTGATATACCTCCTCCTCCTACTACTACTCCTCGTCAGTCATTCTGTCAGTAATTGATCACCGAAGCGATTGCCAAGAGACAACAGTATATATGCAGCCATGCAACGGATCAGAAGTTGAAAGTGCTCCTGGCTAAGTTGCTGGTGCTGAAGTCCCTCCCTTTCCAAGTGGTGGAGAGTCCCAAGCCGTCATTTCTTTGCCAAAAAGGCAGTACCAGCCCTGGACACACATGTAGAACAGAAGGTGGGCCAGTCCTTGAGCCTGTCGTGTCTGCCAAAATGCACTGCAGCACCGACATTTGGATCTGTAACTACAGTCAACAACTAAATATGTCCTTTACTGCCCACTGGGTAAATGTGGTGCCTGCCCAGCCACACTTGCAACTTGGCCAGATGACGGCGCTTCCGCCTCCACGTTCTCATGCCGTTGCCTTCTCATCCACTACCGTGTCCTCAGCCTTAGTAATGAGCGGCATAGGCAATATTTGTTTTCGCAATATTTTGCAAAATTTTCGCATAATATTCTTAATAAATTCGCCAATTCTAGAATTTGCGATCTCCAGTCATTATTCTCGCAATTGCGCAAATCGGCACTGCTTATGCGCATTTTTTTGCGCAATATGTGCAACTTCACATTTTATCAGGTCTGAGTAGATATTACTGATTGGTGCACTAAGTATTGTTGTGACATCAAAGCACTGTGTCTAACAGAGACTAACACCCTGCACTGGAATCTATCGGCTACACTATATCACTATCTAATGTGACACAGTGAGAGGTTTGGTGGTAAAAAACAGGTATTTTCCTCTCAGCCTGTGCTGCTGGGTTGATTGCAGCTAGGTGAGGGCAAATACTGGACCGGATTTCAGGTGCCGGTCCGGGTTTTTGGGTTATTACCTAGCTGCCTTTAAAAGACGGCTGGGTTTATGCAAAGCTCTCTCTCTCTGTGTTTGGGATCGGAGCCCTGTGCTGGGCTGAAAAGCTGAGACCTGTGTGTCAGGAGAGCAGGCCATGTAAAGACTGTCAGTGGACTTTTTGTGTTGCCGAGCATTCAGCCAGGTGTGAACTGACACCTAGGATTTCAGGTGATTAACCTGGAAGCTGCCGGCGTTACTGTGGAGCTCTCAGGGCTGGAAGCAAGAGCTTGCAAAGAGGCGTGCAGTCTGCCTCTGAGGTTGGACTTTCCTGCGGCTGGGCTGACAGCCGGGTGCGAACACGCACCTAAACCACACAGGTGATTTGATCCCGTCTTGGGCTTTTGTTTTGCCTCAAGTTTTTGCTATGTGTGTGAAGTAACACTAAGTGACTGTTTTGAGTTTTTTTTGTGCAAGTGTGAAATAAAACACTGTTTGCTGCACTACCTGGACTCCCTTTGCCTCTATACTGCACCCGCACCACTGTCAACCAGAGCAACTCCCCACACTAACCTACACTGACTATCTCCCACTAACTATCTGTATTATATATATGAGCTAACTATCTAATGTAAGTAAATAAGGATCCAGATGAATCTGCAAAGCACTGAGCAAATAAATGACACTGCTGTCTCTCTCAGAACTGCAGAAAACGGCTGCTGGGGAGTTTCTTATATAGTAAAGGGGTAGGCAATAATGATGATCGAGCACCAAAGTATTCAGATGTTTGGCCCGAACACATTGCTATATTTGTGTGCACGTCCGAGCACTCGAGTATAATGAAAGTCAATGGGAGACAACTAGACACTCCCTGCTCTGAAGAGGAGAGGGTGCCTGGTCTTTTGGAAAAGGTCAGAAAGTGACAGAAACACCACCGAAATTGATCGGGAACAGCATGGGGATGATGTCTGGATGCATCTTGGACTCCCAGGTCGCTGCTGGGAACCATGTTGTCCGAGTTGTACGCCACTTTTACAGACTGACAAAAATACGCACAAAACCCCCTCAAAAAAATCAATATCACAGGAAAAATTGTTAGGTAACATTCGTTCCTGTATATTCAATTGTAAATAAAGTGCAAGTGCTGCAAAAAAGTACAAGTAAGAGGCACTCCGAAACAGCCTGTATATCACATAAAGGAGTGCCTCATTTACATTGTGGTACAATTGTTCAGGTATTGGGACTCCTACACTCATAAAGCCTATGCACTAAGTGAAAGGGCTGCCAAAAATTACAAGGAACAGGCACTGCACTACACCCTTTGTTACACATAAAGGAGGGCATCAAAACATAAGTAGCAAGGTCCTGTTGTTGCCCCTCTAAAACATTAGGGGCGAGTGCCTGCTGCTGAGCATTGCAAAAAATGATGGACGACTGCCTACTGCTTAGCTGACCATTGAAAAAATGATGGGTGAGTGCCTGCTGTTTAGCTGACCCTGTAAAATATTGTACGTGAGGGCCTACAGGTGAACTGACCCTATAAAATATTGTAGGTGAGGGCCTGCAAGTGAGATGACCCTCTCGAATATTGTAGGTGAGGGCCTGCAGGTGAGCTGACCCTCTCAAATATTGTAGTTGATGGCCTGCAGGTGAGCTGACCCTCCCTGAAGAGAGACATGAGGAGATCTTTGGCACTGATTCCCAAACTCTTCAGCATCCACAGTCAGAAGAAGATGATGGTGGGGAATGACAATTAGTGTTTAATGAGGTGGATGATGCTGATGAGACAGAGTTGTCAATAAGTGAGGGTCTTGTTAGGTCAACAACACAAGTCAGGAGGATGACCCGAGTGAGGAAGTGGAAGAGGGGGTGGTGGACGATGACATCACTGACCCAACCTAGGAAGGTGGCAAGCCAAGCGATGACAACAGTACAGAGGGGGAGGGATCCACAGCAACGCAACAGGCTGGAAGACGCTGTGGGATAGCAAAAGGAAGAAGTTGAGCCACACCAAATAGGCCTACGTACAGATTTCCTTAACCCAGGTCTTTGAATGTAAACCAGCCACCCATCCACAGGCCATAACACTAAATGCAGACCTTTAAAAATTGCTGGCCCTGGAAATGTCGACACTGAGGCTTTCTAAAGCATCATGGCGGCGGACGTCCCACGTTACTCAGCCTCCAGCCGGTACTATTATTCTCGGTATTGCCGCATTACACCAACAATTGTGTCCCGTAACATCACCCGTGCCCAGACCAACGCAGTAATTGGGAAAGTCTACTTAAAGGATAACTGTCACATTTAGACCCTAATTTCAGTTTTCATATATGTAGTTACTAATATGATAATATTCCTGAATCAATAACTATTAGACTTACTTACCCCTTATTTAATAAGATTCAGCCCTTAGCAACCAGTCTGCATAAAACCGAAATTTCACTATTCTGTTAAGATGGCTGACCTCAGCCCTGAGGCTAATCCATAGGACGCCTGCAGTGAAGTTAGTGAAGACCAGCACTGTATAGGGGGGTCTTGCAGTGAAGTTCCCAGGTCTGGCTGAAGCCTGTAGTCCTTCTACAAGCTCTCCTCTTATCAGATAAGGCTTTCATTTATACACTGAGCAGCTGGCATATCTTCCCTGAGCTGTACATTCTCCAGAACTGCTAACTGAGTGTCTGCCAAGCACAGGCATGTGGAGAAGTTCACACACACAGCCCAGCACTGTTATCTCCTGTCAGGAAGAACCTGGCTTTTTATACATTCCCTTACAATGTTGACTCACTATCAGTTCCCAGTGCACACAGCGTGCTCAATACTGGGGACTTTTAGGTGGCTTTTAGGGGTTATTTATTAAACAATCAGAAATTAAGACAGGGCCAACAAGGTGATATTAATCACCAAAATCCAATAGTAAAAAAAAATAAAAATTGACAGTTATCCTTTAACACATGGACAAGTGCTTTTGACCAGGGACGCTACATTTTTCCACTTCCACCTCTGAATTCTCATCTTTCAGCACCAGTCAGCCATCAGTCAGTAGCTGGAAGCAGTGTAGCACGGCAGTGGGGAAGCGGCAAACGGCCGTGCTGAAACTAATTTGCTTAGGTGACAAACAGCACACCACCGCAGAGCTGTGACAGGGTATAAGGGACCAGACTGAGCTGTAGCTCTTGCCACTCAACCTATAACCAGGCATGGTTGGTTGTTGTGTCTGATAATGGCCATAACTTGTTGGCAGCTTTGGATCTTGCCAAGCTCACACACATGGCAATCATAGAGCATATACAGTACAGGCCAAAAGTTTGGACACACCTTCTCATTTAAAGAGTTTTCTTTATTTTCATCACTATGAAAATTGTAGATTCACACTGAAGGCATCAAAACTATGAATTAACACATGTTGAATTATATACATAACAAAAAAGTGTGAAACAACTGAAAATATGTCATATTCTAGGTTCTTCAAAGTAGCCACCTTTTGATTTAATTACTGCTTTGCACACTCTTGGCATTCTCTTGATGAGCTTCAAGAGGTAGTCACCTGAAATGGTCTTCCAACAGTCTTGAAGGAGTTCCCAGAGATGCTTAGCACTTGTTGGCCCTTTTGCCTTCACTCTGCGGTCCAGCTCACCCCAAACCATCTCGATTGGGTTCAGGTCTGGTGACTGTGGAGGCCAGGTCATCTGGCGCAGCACTGAGGAAAATGAAGAAAACTCCAGCATCTAGTTCACGAGTATCTTCTCTTTATTAATAGTGTTGGTAAGACAGCGGCAATAAAATATATCTTCTCACATCCTTAAGCAGTCAACGCGTTTCGAAAAAGTTCTTATTCATGACTGGTACACTGACCAGGCCACTGAGTCCTCTTATAAAGCTCTCCACCAGACCTCCCCCATCAACAAAAGGTGATTAGGTACAGGTGTGGCTGAGTAGAGGAGTAGCCATGGGCAGTGTGACCGCCCATATTTTGTTTCATATAGACAAACAGAGCAAAAAGAGATGAAAATGTATTCAAAAGGAAAAACTTGCATTAAAACATGGGTTGACTCTTGTCACAAATTAGTTCAAGCCAACACTTTAGTATCTTAATTCATCTCCCGTGTATAGTCCTGAAGCACTGGATATGATGTACATAAAAACCGCAGTGTCTGAATAGGAGCTAATACACAATCACCCTAGTGATGACATAAAAAATATAGCAGTGCTAAAATTCTATAACCTGGCTCTTGCTAAATTTCAATATATATACATTAGTTCTCTTCTTAAATTCAAGCCCGTCGGATATCTGGTTTTCAATCTTAGAATCCAAAAGGCTTCTCGCTGTGATATAAGTTTTTTGTGATTACCTCCTCTTGGTGGAAGTATAACCCGTTCAATTGCATAAGCAGAAAAATGCTGCAGACTTCTATCATGCACATTAATAAAATGTCTGGCAGCATTGGAGACATTTAAAATTGTGTGTATGGGATGATGACTGTCCGCTCTAAGTATAGAACATCGCTGGCCCAAATGATGAGCATATTTTATTGATTATATATTAAAGGTGACAGAGTTTTTGTTGGTACATAATTATTTCTGTTTTAATGGTCTGTACTTCCTACAAATTCGAGGAGTTTCTCCCCATCCCTAGCAAACATTACCATGTCTTATTGGGAGGAGCGTTTTATATACAGCACAGATAATCCCTTTTTGGAAGCCATTGAATGGTACGGCAGGTACATCGATGATATGCTCATCATTTGGGCCAGCGATGTGCCTGCCTTGCCTTCATTTGAAGCTTATCTTAATGACAATCCCTATAATTTAAGCTTTTTGTGTTCACATAATGCTGATAGTATTGACTTTTTGGACCTAACCCTAATGGGGAAGGTAGGTCAAAACATACAAACTAAAACATACCGCAAACAAGTAACGGGTAATTCTATACTTAGAGCGGACAGTCATCATCCCATACACACAATTAAGGCTATACCTGTGGGAGAATTCATACGTGCCAGACGAAACTGTAGCGATGACAAGTCATTTTGTGAGGAAGTACAGACCATTACAACACGTCTTACTGCAAGACATTATCCTATGTGGATGATTCAACGTGCACAAAATATCGCACGAAAGAAAAACAGAAGTGATTTGTTGTTTGGGAAAAGAAATAATCATAAGAATACAGACAACAAACAGTTACCAACTGTGGTTCTGACTTATAGTAATCAATTTTACCAGATACGGCAAGTCATTTCCAAGTGTATCTCTTTGCTGTTTGAAGACCAGACTATGTATGGGCTGCTGAGAGAGGGGCACAGGGTGGTCTCAAGACGACCTTTGTCTCTTGCGGCCTCACTGTCCCCTTCTCTTTTCACCCCAGAACAAATAACTAAATCTGAACCAACATGGTTAAGATATATCGGATTTACACGTTGTGGTAGTCATCCCTGCAGAGCCTGCGGTTTTGTGACTCCGCGTAAAACTTTTTGGGATTCAGAGAATACTAACCAATTCCCAATAAAAACCTATATCAATTGCAATACCACAGGTGTGGTTTATATTATTGAATGTGTAGAATGTAGACTTCTATATGTTGGATGCACAACACGGAAATTCAAGTCTCGATTATTGGAGCATCTGAATTATGTCACAAATAGTGCATATTTAAATGTCTCCAATGCTGCCAGACATTTTATTAATGTGCATGATAGAAGTCTGCAGCATTTTTCTGCTTATGCAATTGAACGGGTTATACTTCCACCAAGAGGAGGTAATCACAAAAAACTTATATCACAGCGAGAAGCCTTTTGGATTCTAAGATTGAAAACCAGATATCCGGCGGGCTTGAATTTAAGAAGAGAACTAATGTATATATATTGAAATTTAGCAAGAGCCAGGTTATAGAATTTTAGCACTGCTATATTTTTTATGTCATCACTAGGGTGATTGTGTTTTAGCTCCTATTCAGACACTGCGGTTTTTATGTACATCATATCCAGTGCTTCAGGACTATACACGGGAGATGAATTAAGATACTAAAGTGTTGGCTTGAACTAATTTGTGACAAGAGTCAACCCATGTTTTAATGCAAGTTTTTCCTTTTGAATACATTTTCATCTCTTTTTGCTCTGTTTGTCTATATGAAACAAAATATGGGCGGTCACACTGCCCATGGCTACTCCTCTACTCAGCCACACCTGTACCTAATCACCTTTTGTTGATGGGGGAGGTCTGGTGGAGAGCTTTATAAGAGGACTCAGTGGCCTGGTCAGTGTACCAGTCATGAATAAGAACTTTTTCGAAACGCGTTGACTGCTTAAGGATGTGAGAAGATATATTTTATTGCCGCTGTCTTACCAACACTATTAATAAAGAGAAGATACTCGTGAACTAGATGCTGGAGTTTTCTTCATTTTCCTCACTGCCGTATCCGGGTCTTACCTACACCTCCGTGCATCAGGGGATTCTAGTTGGAGCAAATGAATGGGTGAGCTGGATTCCACTTTTTTCGCTATAACATCTGGCGCAGCACCCCATCACTCTCCTTCATGGTCAAATAGCCCTTACACAGCCTGAAGGTGTGTTTGGGGTCATTGTCCTGTTGAAAAATAAATGATGGTCCAACTAAAAGCAAACAGGATGGAATAGCATGCCGCTGCAAGATGCTGTGGTAGCCATGCTGGTTCAGTATGCCTTCAATTTTGAATAAATCCCCAACAGTGTCACCAGCAAAGCACCCCCACACCATCACACCTCCTCCTCCATGCTTCACAGTGGGAACCAGGCATGTAGAGTCCATCCGTTCACCTTTTCTGCGTCGCCCAAAGACACTGTAGTTGGAACCAAAGATCTCAACAGATTTCCACTGGTCTAATGTCCATTCCTTGTGTTCTTTAGCCCAAACAAGTCCTTAGCAGTGGTTTCCTAGCAGATATTCTACCATGAAGGCCTGATTCACACAATCTCCTCTTAACAGTTGTTTTAGAGATGTGTCTGCTGCTAGAACTCTGTGTGGCATTGACCTGGTCTCTAATCTGAGCTGCTGTTAACCTGCGATTTCTGAGGCTGGTGACTCGGATGAACTTATCCTCCGCAGCAGAGGTGACTCTTGGTCTTCCTTTCCTGGGGCGGTCCGCATGTGAGCCAGTTTCTTTGTAGCGCTTGATGGTTTTTGTGACTGCACTTGGGGACACTTTCAAAGTTTGCCCAATTTTTCGGACTGACTGACCATTTCTTAAAGTAATGATGGGCACTCGTTTTTCTTTAATTAGCTGCTTTTTTCTTGCCATAATACAAATTCTAACAGTCTATTCAGTAGGACTATCAGCTGTGTATCTACCTGACTTCTCCACAACGCAACTTATGGTCCCAACCCCATTTATAAGGCAATAAATCCCACTCATTAAACCTGACAGGGCACACCTGTGAAGTGAAAACCATTTCAGGTGAGTACCTCTTGAAGCTCATCAAGAGAATGCCAAGAGTGTGCAAAGCAGTAATCAAAGCAAAAGGTGGCTACTTTGAAGAACCTAGAATATGACATTTTTCAGTTGTTTCACACTTTTTTGTTATGTATATAATTCCACATGTGTTAATTCATAGTTTTGATGCCTTCAGTGTGAATCTACAATTTTCATAGTCATAAAAATAAAGAAAACTCTTTGAATGAGGTGTGTCCAAACTTTTGGTCTGTACTGTATGTCCCATGCACAAAAAACATCCCAAACTTACACATTAATATAACTAAAAACATAACACACGATAGTGGAGGTAAACCAATGGCATGGCCTGTTAATTAACTCATAAATAACCAAATAACCATAACATATTTTACAACCATAAACCATAATAACAAAAATAATACCAACAATAATACAACCACAAACCATAATAATAATTGTCAGAATGTCATTGCGGATAAACTTAAACCTGACAACGCTGGCGGCAGAGTACGTAGTTCCTTGTGCAACCCAGGAGGGGAGATGAGGGGAACACACAGCAGTTCCAACAGAGGCAGGGCAACACTCTCCAAGGCCTGGAAAGTTTAATGACAACCCGCCAGCACCCTCACACTGATGCGTGGCCTAGTGTCACAATGCGGGAAAAATTCTGGAAGATGGTGAAGCAGTACATAGCAGACCATGTCAGCATCCTCAGTGATCCCTCTGTGCCTTACAACTATTGGATGTCCAAGCTGGACACGTGGCACAAACTGCCACTCTACGCCTCAGAGTTGCTGGCCTGCCCTGCCGCTAGAATTTTGTCAGAGCGTGTATTTAGTGTTGCTGGGGGCATAATAACTGATAAGCGCATCCGTCTGTCAACTTAAAATGCTGACAGGTCGACTCTTATAAAAATGAACAAGGCCTGGATTGCCTCTGACTTCTCTACTCCTCCTCCTCCTCCATCATATCAACATGCTTTTTTAGGCTGCCCTCGCTCATAATGTTTTAGAGGGTCTGCTCACCTGCAGGCCCTTACATATAATGCTTTACAGGGTCAGCTCACCTTCAGACCCTCACATATAATGTTTTAGAGGGTCAGCTCACCTACAGGCCCTCACATATAATGTTTTAGAGGGTCAGCTTACCTGCTGGCCTTCACATATAATGTTTAACAGGGTCACCTCACCTGGAGGCCCTCAGCTACATTCTTTTACTCAGTTTCATCGTGCCCAGGGCCACGGCCTTTGCGTGCACCATCAGCATCACAGCCATTTCCGAGGCCCTTATTGGCCGCCTTCTTAATATTAAATATTATAAAGGGTTAAAATTTGGAATGCACACACATTACACAGGAGATTTAGCCCTGTCACTACGGATAAAGTACAGTATATGTCAGTAATATGTATTAAACGCACAAACAGTAGATGTGGTACAAATTATTTAAATTTGCTGTTTTTCCTACCAAAAGCTTTTCAAAGACCCCAAAGTCCTTTTAAGGTCCCTTCTGAAGCACTGTCCCTGAGACTGCAGGAGGTAAATAGATTGCTACTCTAAAACACATACACACACAGTAGTCCATAAAAGGTCTTGGAAAAGCTTTCTCAGAATAAAAACTGTGAAATTCGCTTCCTACTCTGTCTTTCCCTTCCTACGCTCTGCTCTCCCTGTCTATGTCTGAGCCGAACATGCGCCATCAGGTGCTATATAGCATCCGATGACGCTTTCTGGCAAGCCAATTACTGTAATGCCAGCAGACAGCATGGCTACTGGCATTACAGTGAGGGCAGTACTTACCTGCACCTTTATTGGCTGCTTAAAACCCGCAAAACTTGCGGGGTGGAGACTCGACCATTGCACTCGAGCGCATGTGGTACTCAGTCAAGTACCGCCATGTGCCGAGCATAGCGATGCTCCAGCCGAACAGATATTCGGCTGAGCATGCTTGCTCATCACTAGTAGGCAACTTTCCTTTTGGTTGCTAGGGATGTTACTAAGCTCTGACAAAGATATTGCAGCTTTCTCATTGGCCCAAAACCAAGAAGCAATAGTACTGATGAAAAAAAAACTAGAATATTCACGATTACGAATATATAGCACTATATTCTAGATTTTCGCGAATTCTCAAAGTGCCGATATTCGCAATAAAAATTTGTGATTAGAATATTCGCGATCAACACTACTATGCCTCCACTTCAGGGACAATTCACATTGCTCCTCCAGCGTACCACATGTGCACGGCACGGCGGAGTCACGCTGTTCTACACCTCGTTTTCCTGGGCAAACAGAGTCACACAGGGGAGGAACCGCTCAGTGTCCTTCATCAAGAAATCGAATCCTGGTTTTCTCCGTGACAACTCAAAATTGGAATCATGATGACCGACAAAGGGAAGAACATAGTGTCGGGGCTGAGTCATACGCCCTGCATGGCGCACATGTTCAGTCTGGTTGTCAAGCGGTTCCTGAAGTTTTCCACCCAACATAGGCTGATATGTGACGTTTCCACCCGTTGGAATTCCACCGTTCATATCTTGGACCGACTAAACGAACAGTGAAAGGCCAAAAATGATTTCTTGATGATCCAAGCGGACAGGAGTACTCCTCTGCGTAACTTCGATGTCAGCCAGTGGCAGCTCATGCTTGACGCCTGCCGTTTGGTCAGGCTCTTTGAGGAGGCCTTGTTATTTGTCAGTCACCAGGACTACGGGATGAACAAGATCATTCTACTGCTGGAACAGATGCTGGTAAATCTGTCTGAGCAGGGGACTGGAGATGTGGCGCCCACCTCTCTCGGCCACATGAGCCCTGTGGGGGCTGAACTGGAGGAGGAGGACATTGGAGCACAAGCAATGTGTAGCGAAATAGGTGGTTTTTCTACACAGGTGACAGGAGAGGAGGAGCAGGAGCAACTGGAGGAGCAAGAGAGAGATGAGGAAGACGAGGCAGATGACCCAGGCACACTATGGCAGTATACAGTGAAGAAGGAGGCAGGGAGTCCCTTCAAGTCACTTGCGCAAATGGCCCGCTGCATGCTCACTTGCTTGGGTAGTGAGCCGAATTGTCACTATTTGGCAGAGGAATGACTTCTGGCTCTCCACCTTGTTGGACCCTCGCTACTGGTCCAAAATGGAGGCCTTTTTTACACCCACTGAGAGGGAGCACAAACTGAACTACTATAGAGACATCCTATGTAGTCAGTTGGCCACTCGCTATCTGCGCCATTATCCATCCTCTTACAGGTCTGACCAGGGGGCCATCTGCACTCTCGCTCTACTGCCATGGCTGCTGTGGTGTGTGTGTGTGTGGGGGGGGGGGTAGGAGATGTACCAGCTCCATCAGCAGCATCTTAAGTCTAGAGTAGATGATGCGCAGCTTTCTTAACCCACCTAGTGAAGAAACTACTCACCAGCAGCAGCAGCTAGACCTGGAACAGAACCTGAACCAGCAGGTGGTGGCATACTTGGACAGCACCCTGCCACCCCACATTGAAGATCCGCTTGACTACTGGGCAGCCAAACTGTATTTGTGGCCATAACTGGCTGAGTTTACCCTGGAAAAGCTGTCCTGCCCGGCCAGTAGTGTGGCACCAGAGCGGGTGTTTAGTGGGGTGGTGGCCATAGTTACCCCAAGAAGAACTCTCCTGTCCACCCAAAATGTGGAGAGACTGACCTTTGTCAAGATAAATCAGGTGTGGATCAGACAGGATTTCCACCCACCAATGCCTGATGCATCAGATTAGATCATCCATGTTTCCTCACCCAAACCTTGACAAAAAAGACCAGTTTCTTCTGGCTACCTGCCTCAACTACTATTCTGATGCTGCCACCCACCTGATGCCACATATCTGATGCCAAGTGCTCCTTCTTACAGCCACCATCGTCAGCGGGTACTGTTATTGCCACCCACCTCCCCACTCTGTCACCGGGCCACTCTGTGGTTTCCTCATGCTGCTGCTAACTCACAACTCTGTCTCTGGGCCACTTTGTGATCTCCTCATGCTGCTGCTTCCACCTCAACACTCTGTCATTTTGCCACTCTATGGTCTCCTCATGCTACTTCCAAATCACTACTCTGTGGTCTCCTCATGCTGATGCAACCTCATTACTATGTCACTGGGCCAGTCTGTGGCCTCATCATGCTGCTGCTGCCACCTCCACACTATGATAATGTTAAGATAGGCACTCCTCCTTCTGATGTATGAAGAAAAGTCTTTAATAAATTAAAAATACAATGGCATATTACATATTAAAACATATAAAAACAATCGATATCATAAAAGTAAAGGAACTAAAGGGTTTATACCAGGCATGCTCAACCTGCGGCCCTCCAGCTGTTGCAAAACTACAACTCCCATCATTCCCTGGCAGCCTACAGCTATCATCCTACAGAAGGGTATCGTGGGAGTTGTAGTTTTACAACAGCTGGAGGGCCGCAGGTTGAGCATGCCTGGTTTATACAAATGGATACATGACATATAATGATGTTAGTCGATCAAAATCCTCAATTGGTCGTTCTACACAATGTAAAAAAATATATATCAACATATAAAAAAAATAATATAGAGATCCAGATAATGATAATATTTATCCTAAAATTCCTGTAGTTGTTGATTCAAGTAGCTTGCATAATTAATATTCCATACAGTGGCGTACTGCCAATATAGGCAGACCACGCCGTTGCAATGGGGTCCACGGCACAGGGGGGCACAAGGCACACAGAAGGCTCTGCCCCCTCCATCTACTCTACAGAGGAGTTATTCAGTTCATCATAGTTCATATGCGGCACTTGTGTTCTCCCTCGGCTTATATATATGCTTTTATGTCTATATACCAATAAATATATATATTTTTTTGGAATTATGTTGGTGATCATATTTATTGTCATCTGTCATCAGTCATCAGTATGCAGGAGGTGCAGGGAGCAATGAGTCTAGCGCTCCACAAGTTGTACTCTCCTCTCCTTGGTCTTCTTCTGGGCCAGAAAAAGATCAGATCCTAGCTGTGTGTCTGTTCTTGTGTGTTTGTCCCTGTATGTGTGTGTCTGTATTTGACCATCCCTGTGTGTGTGTCCCTGTGTCTGTATGTGTCCCTGTGTCTGTATGTGTCTGTCCTTGTGTCCCTGTGTCCCTGTCACCATCACCATGCCCACAGTGTTCCTATGTGTTGACGCAGCTGCATCAGGACGTTCTGTGCGGGGGAAGAAGAGGAAGAGGAGGCAGCGCTGCCAGCATGGAGTCCCATGGGAGAGGCACAGGAAGGCACACTAAGGACGTAGGTAAAACTACCACATAATCTACACTAGTGTTATCTGTGGTTTTACATAGGACTGCAGGTAACACTACCACATGATCTACACTAGTGTTAGCTGTGGTTTTACATAGGACTTCAGGTAACACTACCACATTATCAGCACTAGTGTTATCTGATGTTTTACATAGGACTGCAGGTAACACTACTACATTTTCGGTAATCAGAGAGCCATCACTGTGTTATCTGTGCTGTTAAATAGGAATGCAGGGGACATCTACTATATCTGTACTCAGGAATTTATCACTGTGTTACCTGTGGTGTTACATAGGACTGCAAATTATATCAACAACATTATAATGTTGTCTGGCAGCACAGTCTCCGAGTTTGGTGGCTGTCCTGCCTTCCTGGGATGGCTGTGGCATGTCTTGCTCTTACCTGTCTCTGCATTTTTAGGATGCAGAGACAGTTGAGTGCAGTGGTGCTGTAATGTGTGTTCTATTCACCAGGGGAACTGGACGCGTTTTTATTTTATTTTATTAACAATTCAGGGGCCGGCACTACGGTGAGGGGCCACAGCTATGTTAGCTGTAAGCCTTACACTGATTGGCTGGCTGGAACACGTGATATAATTTCATATAGGAGCTGAGGTCTGGTGCTCGGCTCATTCAGCGTCAGGGAGAGCAGACAGTAGGCACGGACAGATAGCGTTTTGCTCTAAACTTACTGTTTTCACTCCAAAAACCTTATTGAAAGACCTAACAGTCCTTTTAAGGACTAGAGTGTGTGTTTATAAGCAGTGCAGCACCTTTCTTTTTTTTTTAAGAAGGGGGTTAATTCAGCACTATTAGGGACAGGCGTCACCAGGAAGTGACAGATGAGTGCAGGATTTGAAAATCGCTTTGATAACTAAAGATTTCCGATTAGTGACGTCTACAATACGCCATCATTAAGAAGTGTGTTGGGCAGATATTATCAAAAGGGGCTTATTCACTACAGTGTTCCTTGGTACTGAGATATACACTGCACCACTATAAATGAGTGTGTTGGGCATACATTATTAAAAGGGGCTTATTCACTATAGTGTTCCTTGGTACTGAGATATACACTGCACCATCATAAAGCAGTGTGTTGGGCAGACATTATTAAAAGGACCTTATTCACTACAGTGTTCATTGGTACTGAGATATACACTGCACCACTATACAGCAGTGTGTTGGGCAGACATTATTAAAAGGGGCTTATTCACTACAGTGTGCCTGATACTGAGATATACACTGCACCACTATAAAACAGTGTGTTGGGCAGACATTATTAAAAGGGGCTTATTCACTACAGTGTTCCTGCTACCGAGATATACACTGTACCATCAGAGAAATAATTTGTTTCAGGGAAATAATTTGTGCCACATCTGTGTGTGCGTTCAATCCGCAACTGTTATATTAATTACTCCAGCAGACAGTGATTTATATTTTGGCCAAAGTTAACAAGTTTTGGGCACATCTGTTTGTGCGTTTAGGCCACAACCTTATATGAAGTATTCCAGCAGAGAATACATTTTATTTGGGACAAATTTGTATCCAATATAGAACTACATCCGAATAAAGTGTGTATTGTCAAAATTACATTATCTTTGTTCTAGTGTAGTGGCGAAAAATTGTATTTCTCTGTCTCCTGTTCATTACAGCCAGCAAATACAGTGTGTACAGTAAAAATTACATTATCTCTGAGCTAGTGTGGTGCTGAAAATTTTTATTTCTCTGTCTCCTGTACATTACAGAAAGCAAATAATGTGTAATGTAAAAATTACATTATCTCTGGGTTAGTGTGGTGCCGAAAAATTTGATTTTTCTGTGTCCTGTACATTACAGAAAGCAAATACAGTGTGTACAGTAAAAATTACATTATCTCTGGCCTAGTCTGGTGCCGAAAAATTTTATTTCTCTGTCTCCTGTTCATTACAAAAAGCAAATAAAGTGTGTACTGTAAAAATTACATTATCTCTGGGCTAGTGTGGTGTGGAAAGATTGTATTTCTCTGTCTCCTGTACATGATAGAATGCAAGTACAGCGTGTACTGTAAAGATTACATTATCTCTTGGCTAGTGTGGTGCCGAAAAATTGTATTTCTCTGTCTGCTGTACATTATAGAATGCAAATACAGTGTGTACTATAAAAATTACATTATCTCTGGGCTAGTGTGGTGCCGAAAAATTGTATTTCTGTCTCCTGTACATTACAGAAAGCAAATACAGTGTGTAATGTAAAAATCACATTATCTCTAGGCTAGTGTGGTGCTGAAAAATTGTATTTCTCTGCCTCCTGTACATTGCAGAAAGCAAATACAGTGTGTACTGTAAAAATTACACTATCTCTGGGCTAGTGTGGTGCTGAAAAATTGTATTTCTCTGTCTCCTGTACATTACAGAAAGCAAATACAGTGTGTACTGTAAAAATTACATTATCTCTGGAATAGTGTGGTGCTGAAAAATTGTATTTCTCTGTCTCCTGTACATTGCAGAAAGCAAATACAGTGTGTACTGTATAAATTACATTATCTCTGGGATTGTGTGGTGCCAAAAATTTTTTTTTCTGTCTCCTGTACATTACAGAAAGAAAATACAGTGTGTACAGTAAAAAATGCATTATTTGTGGCCTAGACTACTCCTGAAAATCTTTATTTTTTTGTGTTCAGTACATTACAGCAAGCCAATACAGTGTGTACTGTAAAAATAACATTATCCGTCAGAACGCAAGTCGCCTGAAAGCATTAGAAGACTGATCAGGATCCTGATCAGTCTTCAAAATGCTTTTAGGTTACTATGGCAGCCAGGACGCTATTAAAGTCTTGGTTGCCATAGTAGTAGTGGGGAGTGGGGGAGCGGTATACTTACAGTCCGTGCGGCTCCCGGGGCGCTCCAGAATCACGTCAGAGCGCCCCATGCGTGTAGGGCGCCCTGACGCCCGCTCCCCACTACATTTTACCATGGCAACCAGGACTTTAGCGTGCTGGCTGCCATGGTAACCATTGAGAAAAAGCTAAACGTCGGATCCGGCGATGCGCCGAAACGACGTTTAGCTTAAGGCCGGATCCGGATTAATGCCTTTCAATGAGCAATTAATTCCGGATCCGGCCTTGCGGCAAGTGATCAGGATTTTTGGACGGAGCAAAAAGCGCAGCACCCCCGAGCACCCCCATGCGTAAATCTACCTTGCCAAGGGGTAGGTGTTCTGCAGTATGGAGCTTTTTTGAGGAAAGCGCAGACGACAAAAGAGTGGTAGTTTGCAACCTGGTACAAAATGAGCAGGGGCGTGAACACTAGCAACCTCACCACCACCAGCATGATCTGCCACATGGCATCCAAGCACCCTAATAAGTGGGCCAAACACCTGGGTCCACAGTCTGCGTCTGAGGGTCCCACCACTGCCTCCACTTCCCCTGTGTTACGCACTGCTGGCCAATCCCCTGTCGAAGGCACAGGCCCGGATGCCCCTCGCCCTGCACCTGGATTTTCGCATGAACCGTCAGCAACAACATCCACTTCCCTGTCCCAGTGCATTTGCACTGTATATGCAATCGAATATCCAGGAATGAATGTTTCCTAACAATTTTTACCTCTAAAAATGTCTCTTTTTTGAGGGGGTGGGATTTTGGGCGTGATTCTGTTGTTATGTAAAAGTAGTGGACAACTCGGACAATATAGTTCCCAGCTGCGGCATTGGCGTCCAAGATGTATCCAGACATGGTCCCCATGCTGTTTCAGATCCATTTTGATGGTGTTTCTGTCACTTTCTGACCTTTTCCAGGCACCCTCCCCATATCTGAGCAGGGGGTGCCTGGTTGTCTCCCATTGACTTCCATTATACTGGGGTGCTCGGCCGAGCGCACAAACATCGCTATGTGTTCAGACCGAGTACCCGAACACTTTGCTGCTTGCTTATCACTAGATACCACATATGTATAGGTTTTTTAATGTCTAAATAGTTTTTTAGTTAGTGCAACAAAGTTGGTTAATGTATACATTTCTATAATGGCAAATAATGATGTCCCGAACTATTCGCCGGCGAACATAGCTTGTTCACGTTCGCCACGGCGGACGAACATATGCGATGTTTGGTCCGCCCCCTATACATCATGATTGAGCAAACTTTGACCCTGTACCTCACATTCAGCAGACACATTTCAGCCAATCAGCACCCTCCCTCCCACACCATCCCACCTCCTATAAAAAAGGCAGCCATTTTAGATTCAGTCTGAAGCTGTAGTGTGTTAGTGAGAGCATGGAGAGTGAAGCTGCTGCAGTGCTGCTGATGAATTCATAGGGAAACCGTTAGCTAGGCCAGTGTTCTGTGTCCACAGACTCATCTGCTGTAAGGACAGCGTCACAGCACCCCAAAAAGCTGATTTTAGGGCTTCTACATTAGTCTGCTTTTATTTATTTTTTCTCCATATATATATTGCAGTTGCCTGGCCTGCCCGTGTGTGAGAGGCTGCATGCCCACAGACTATAGTGTGCCCACTGCTAGTGCCCACCAATCATACCGTGTTGCACAGGACTTCGCATAAAAAAAGGCATTTATTTTTTACACTTTAATCTAATTTCAGTTGCCTGCCTGCTGCCAGTGTGTGTCAGGCCCACTTCCACTAACTGTAGTGTGCCCACTGCCAGTGCCCACCACTCATACCGTGTGGCACAGAACTTTGAATTAAAAAAAGGCATTCCATTTTTACACTTTAATCTGATTTCAGTTGCCTGCCTGCTGCCAGTGTGTGTCAGGTCCACTTCCACTGACTGTAGTGTGCCCACTGCCAGTGCACACCACTCATACCGTGTGGCACAGGACTTTGCATAAAAAAAGGCATTTCATTTTTACACTTTAATCTTATTTCAGTTGCCTGCCTGCTGCCAGTGTGTGTCAGGCCCACTTTCACTGACTGTAGTGTGCCCACTGCCAGTGCCCACCACTCATACCATGTGGCACAGGACTTTGCATAAAAAAAGGCATTTCATTTTTACACTTTAATCTAATTTCAGTTGCCTGCCTGCTGCCAGTGTGTGGCAGGCCCACTTCCACTGACTGTAGTGTGCCCACTGCCAGTGCACACCACTCATACCGTGTGGCACAGGACTTTGCATTAAAAAAAAGACATTTAATTTTTACACTTTAATCTAATTTCAGTTGTCTGCCTGCTGCCAATGTGTGTCAGGCCCACTTCCACAGACTGTAATGTGCCCACTGCCAGTGCCCACCACTCATACCGGGTGGCACAGTTGCTTGCCAATAAATAAGGCGTTTAATTTTTACCCTTTAATCTAAGGTTAGTTGCCTGCCAGTGTGTGTCAGGCCCACTTCCACAGACTGTACTGTGCCCACTGCCAGTGCCCACCACTCATACCGGGTGGCACAGTAGCTTGCCGATAAATAAGGCATTTAATTTTTACCCTTTAATCTAAGGTTAGTTGTCTGCTAGTGTGTGTCAGGCCCACTCCCACTGACTGTAGTGTGCCCACTGCCAGTGCCCACCAATCATGCCGGGTGGCACAGTACCGTGTACGCCTAGTACCACTAATCAATAAAAAAAATGACAGGCAGAGGCAGGCCACCCCGCAGGGGCCGTCGTGGTGCTGTGATTTCCTTTGGCCCTAGAATAATGCCTAGCGTTCAGAGGCCACATACTCTGAACTCGAAAAATTCTGAGGACATAGTTGACTGGCTTACAAAGGACACCCAATCTTCTACAGCTTCCGCTCGGAACCTTGATGCACAATCCTCCTCCAGCTCAGCTTCGGGCACCTCTCAAGTTTCCACTCGCCCGCCCCCCGCCACCACCAACACTAGCACCACAGCCGCTTCATTTGATCTGTCAGAGGATTTATTTACACATCAGTTGGAAGAAATGAGTGATGCGCAACCATTATTGCCAGAGGATGTAGATAACAGGGATATGTCTCAGTCAGGCAGCATTACACACATGGACATACGGTGTCATGATGATGATGTTGTACCCACTGCTGCTTGCTTTGCTGAGTTGTCAGATACAAGTGAAGCGGTTGATGATGACGATGTGTCCGTGGGTGCCCTCTCGAAGAGAAGAAGAACAGGGGGAAAGTTCAGATGGGGAGACAGAGAGGAGGAGGAGACGAGTTGGAAGCAGGGGGAGGTCGTCACAAGGAGCTAGTGGCACAGTCAGACAGCATGTATCGGCACCTGGGGTCAGCCAGACAGCACTCCAATCAACGCATGCTGTTGCCACCACCAGAATGCCGTCATTGCAAAGCTCAGTAGTGTGGCATTTTTTTTGTGTGTCTGCCTCTGATAACAGCGATGCCATTTGCAACCTGTGCCAAAAGAAACTGAGTCGTGGGAAGTCCAACACCCACCTAGGTATAACTGCTTTGCGAAGGCACATGATCTCACATCACAAACGCCTATGGGATCAACACATGAGTACAAGAAGCACACAAACTCAAAGCCACCATGCTCCTCCTGGTCCAGCATCTTCAGCCACGTCAACCACTGCTGTCCTCCCTGCCCACTCTCAACCACCCGCCACCTCTCACCTTCAGCAGTTCCTGCTCATCTGCCCAGAGTCAGGTGTCTGTCAAGGAAATGTTTGAGCATAAGAAGCCAATGTCACAGAGTCACCCCCTTGCCCAGTGTCTGACAGCTGGCTTGTCGGAACTCTTACCCCGCCAGCTTTTACCATACAAGCTGGGGGAGTCTGAGGCCTTCAAAAAATGTGTAGCTATTGGGACACCGCAGTGGAAGGTACCCAACCAAATTTTTTTTTCACAAAAGGCAATCCCAAACCTGTACTCCATTGTGGAAAAGGAAGTCATGGCATATCTGGCACACAGTATTGGGGCAAGGGTCCATCTGACCACTGATACCTGGTCTGCAAAGCACGGTCAGGACAGGTATATCACGTACACTGTGCATTGGGTAAACCTGCTGACGGCTGCCAAGCACGGAATGCGTGGCTCTGCAGTGGAGTTGGTGACACCGCCACGACTTGCAGGCAGGCCTGCTGCCACCTCCTCTACTCCTCCTACTCCATCCTCTTCGCTAACCTCCTCGGCTGAGTCCTCTTCTGCTGCTGCGTCTTGCTCCACATCAACTGCACCCCCCAGCTCCCCAGGGGCTATTCCACATCACAGATACGACAGTGTCACGCCGTCTCAGGGTTGACTTGCCTGAAAGTAGAGAGTCACACCGGACCAGCCCTCCTGTCCGCCCTGAACGCACAGGTGGATAAGTGGCTGACACCACCCCAACTGGAGATCGGCAAAGTGGTGTGTCACAACGGAACATTCTGTTGGCGGCATTGAAATTGGGCAAGTTGAATCTGATTGTACAACGCTTTGTGTGTAAGTACCCAGGCTTACAGGACGTCCTCAAGCAGGCCAGGAAGGTGTGTGTACATTTCAGGTGTTCCTACACGGCCATGGCGCACTTTTCCAACATTCAGCGGCGAAACAACATCCCAGTGAGGCACTTGATTTGCGACAGCCCGACACGCTGGAATTCAACACTCCTAATGTTCGACCGCCTGCTCCAACAAGAAAAAGCAGTCGAAGAGTATTTGTATGACCAGGGTGCTAGGACAGCCTCTGCGGAGCTGGGTATTTTTTTGCCATGTTACTGGACGCTCATGCGCAATGCCTGTAGGCTCTTTGAGGAGGTGGCAAACCTAGTCAGTCGCACCGAAGGCACCCTCAGCGACCTCATCCCATTTGTTTTCTTCCTGGAGCATGCCCTGCGAAGAGTGCTGGATCAGGCCGTAGATGAGCGTGAAGAGGAAGAAGAAGAGTTGTGGTCACCATCACCACCAGAAACAGCCTTATCATATCCCTGACTTGGAAGGGTTAACTGTTGTTGAACTTGGTTCAATTACTGTAAAAATTTTACCTTGTAATCAGGTTCTTTATTTTTATTCTTATGTTCATTTCTTGGTTCACAAAACATAGGTATGGGTTGCAGAAATACGGTATTCAGGACTTTATACAGGTTACATATCTCTGGACGTCTCCCCCAGAATCCAGAATCTATAAGTATCGTACCTACCTTGATCAGCAAAAAGGTTTGCTTTTTTGTGTTTAAAGAAAAGGTTATATAGCTATACATCCCCCCCCCCCAACTTGTGGCGGTTCCACACGATATTGTGTGGAATAAACTCAGTCCTTCTTTGTCAGAGGGACTGACACTGCCATTCCCTACAATTGGTACTGTTCCTCTTGAGCTTGGAGGAGTACCCCTTACTTTATTGTACATAGGCTACATAATCTCCCCAAATTCCTAAACTCATTCCTTCCTTGGTACCTCCTTCCCTAACGGACTAGCTTAGATCCTTACTGATTTAGACAACTGAGCAATTATGTCTGAGTTGAAATGTGCTTCATTCAATGCCAATGGCTTGAACATACCAGCCAAAAGAAACTAAGTGCTCCATTTCTTTAGGAAAAAGCACATAGATGTGCTATTTTTTCAAGAAACGCACTTTCGCAAATCATACACACCCATTATGAAGAGTAACTATTACAGAGTTTGGTACATGTACACCACACAAAAGGAAGAAAGGCGTCTCAATCACCCTGAGCAAGAATATTGATTTTAAAAAGCTTTACAGCTTAATAGATCCAGAGGGCAGATTCATTTTTTTGAAAGGCCATATTGGTAATAAGCTATACACATTTGTCAACATCTATGCACCAAATGAGAAACTGGTGGTTCCTGAGGAACGTTCTCAAATTATTGAGCCCATTCACTGAAGGGCACTTAATCATAGGAGGAGATTTCAATATAGCACCTGACCCTGAAATAGATTCCTCCTCAGGTAGATCTCGATATTCAAATCAAAAACTCAGAAGATTTGGGGAGGTTCTAAAGGAACACCTTCTGGTAGATATTTGGAGGGTGTTACACCCGGATACAAAAGATTTCTCATTTTATTTCCATACTTTCAAAACTCACACAAGAATAGACTTCTTTTTAATGGGACAAAGAGATATTGGCCTAGTTCAAAAAATTGAATACGACATACGGTTACTGTCGGACCATGCGCCAGTTATTCTTCACCTCAAGCCAGAGCAAACAGAGAATAAATCTAACAACTGGGTTTTGAATGAGAGTCTATTAAACAGTGACAATAATCTGAAATCCATCTCCTCTGAGCTAGAATTTTTCTTTAAAGAAAATAGGACCGAAGATAGTCCTAGTTCACTAATTTGGGAAACACATAAGGCGGTGGTTAGAGGCCTACTAATACAAATTGGAACAAAAGAAAAAAGAGCGAGATGTAAAGAGGTCGAGACAATACTAGATAAAATACGGACTCTGGAAAAATCCCATAAAATCTCCCAAAACCCTAAAATAGAATCAGAACTTAAAGAGATAAGAGTCAAAGTCAAAAACATTCTAGACCACTCGTATCAAAAATTTGTTTATATGGCCAAATACAAGCAATACCTATATGCTAACAAATGTGGAAAAGAACTGGCCCGTCGTGTACAAAAAGAAAGGGTCAAGAATAATATAGCCAAAATTAAGGATAGCTCAAATAAAACTTTCCAGGACTCGAAGGGGATTGCCTCGGTATTCAGAGAGTTTTATGGAAATTTATATAATCTACACACCTCAGATTCACAGGAAATTTTAAAGTCCACCCAAACGAAAGTTAAAAAATATCTAGAGGATGTTTTGATTCCAACAAGAGAGTTTAGTTGCCCCCTTCTCCTTAGAGGAAGTTATCAAAGCTATAAACAGCCTTAAAGTAGGCAAGAGTCCTGGCCCTGATGGGTTGACAGC
>CM065593.1:174699411-174714909 GCA_033119425.1 Bufotes viridis | reverse complement strand
CGCTTCTGCCGACTTCCGTGCTCATGGAGCGTCCCTCACCATGGGAATGTCTCCATATACTTAAATGTACTGTCGGATTTGAGGAATTACGTTGAAATCGCAATGCGATTAATTCAAGTTATATTAATCGCATTACGATTACAACTTAGCACTGCTATCTTACATAGGCTAGAATTAACTGAATATGGAATATAGCACTATCAGTGCTAAGTTGAAATCGCAATGCGATTAATTCAAGTTATATTAATCGCATTGCGATTACAATTTAGCACTGCTATCTTACATAGGCTAGAATTAACGAATATGGAATATAGCACTAGCAGTGCTAAGTTGAAATCGCAATGCGATTACTTCAAGTTAAATTAATCGCATTGCGATTTCAACTTAGCACTTGCTGCTATATTCCATATTCGTTAACTTCGTTAATTCTAGCAAGCTGACCCATTATAAACCCAGCTCTAAGTTGAAATCGCAATGCGATTAATATAACTTGAATTAATGGCATTGCGATTTCTACTTAGACCTGGTTTACTATGGTTGGCTTGGTAGTATTAGCGAATATGACGAATGTATTTGTCATATTCCTCAAAACGAAGATAACTAAGTATTCTACATCTTCGTTTTAGCAACCTATTCGTCAACTTCGCTAATTCTAGCAATCAAATAGGAAGGTTGACTATAGAGACAGCTGTGTTAAATTCGCTATGCGATTATTTTTTTTTTTTTATAGAATAATTATATTACTTGATAATTATTATAATTATTCTATTTATTAAAAAAAAAAATTATATAATCGCATAGCGAATTAAACACAGTTGTCTCTATAGTGAACCTTCCTATTTGATTGCTAGAATTAGCGAAGTTGACGAATAGGTTGCTAAAACGAAGATGTAGAATACTTCGTTATCTTCGTTTTGAGGAATATGATGAATACATTCGTCATATTCGTCATCTTTGCTATAATTCTAGATATGAAACCAATAGTAAAGTAGCCTAAGTTAAAATCGCAATACGCGATTATTTAAATCGCATATTAATCGCGATAACTAGAATAATGACGAATATTCGATTTCGATGAATATGAAACGAATATTCCTTCGAATATTCGCGAATTTCGTCGAAATCGAATATGGCACCTGCCGCTCATCACTAGTGGTAAATCAGACAGTAGGTAATCCAGATCATGTGCTCTTTGTGGATAGCAGGTACTACACAGGTGGGTCAGTGGTGATTAAACATGACACTTAAAAAAAGCATAGTCTACACCACCACCCATGTCTGCTCAAGAAGTGGAGTTAAATACTCCGAAGATGGCTTACAGATATGCAGAAGGGAAAACAGCCAACATTACACTGATTCCAGGTATGCCTTTGGGATAGCCCATGATTATGGGCCCAGTTGGAAAACTAGAGACTTCCTGACCGCTTCAGGTAAACCCATCATAAATGTGGAAGCAGTAAGGTCTCTGATGAAAGCCCCCATGTCGTTAACTTGAGTGGCGATGACAACATAAAGGTAACTGTAAAACAGACTCAGATGCAGCAACATGGCTTCCAGATTGACTAGGCAGACCCCTGCCTTAGTGGCCACAGTTCAGGTCCCTGAAATAACTCATCCTGTCTCACTGGAAGTTCTTAAGACCTTACAGAACCAGGTGGGGGAAGGAGGAAAAGGAAAGGTGGATGAAGAAGTGGGGACTACAAATGAGGAAGGCCTAGTACAGTTCCAAGGGAAACTCTGCCTTCCCAGGTCCCTCTACCCCACGATGACACAGAGAGGCCATGGTACATGCATGGTATACCCCAGGGTTCAGCACTGTAACAGTCAGATGTACTCAGGGATATATGATTTGTGCCCAGAACAACGTGTGTAAGGTAATTAAGGTACCTCAGAAATACACGTCTTGCCCATCGTTTCTGTCTCAAAGTTTGCAGACCACATTCAACTGCCTAAGCTGGTTATGTATGAGTATATATTGATGTGTGATGACTTGTTTGCAGGATGGCTAAAAGCATACCCAAAGAAGCAAAGAAGTTTATGGCCAAAGTTGTATGCAGGTATGGGGTACCTGAGACCATTGAAAACAACAGAGGTGTTCACTTCATAGGTGAAGTGATGCAGTAGATGATGAAGCTGAACAGAGTGCTTGCTGGTAGCCCTCTTCTCAGTAAGGTATACGCCTAACCGTAAGACAGGCCTTAGTCCCTATGAGGTCCTAAGTCGGTCAAAACCTAGGATGGGATTGTATTTCCCACAGCGGCTCCAGATACAACATCGTTGTCTGACAGATTATATGATCAGTCTGCACGAACATTTGACTAAAATATATTCTTGAGTTTTTGCTTCACTTCCAGATCTTGATAAAGTATTAGGAACCCACCCACTTGTGTCTGGAGATGGGTGATGGTAAAAGTACAGATCAGATACGTCCTCAAAACTTTTGATGGTCCATTCAAAGTGTTGTTGACCACAAGCACATCAGTGAAGGTCGAATGAAAGCTGTACTCGAGTCATTTCAAGAAAGTGTCTGGAGACTTGAAAGGATGATGTTTCTTGTTTCCCTTGTGGGACTGCTGATCCTGACTCAAAGCATATGGATCCTAATTGAGATGTAAAAATAGGTTTTTGGACCGTGGAAAAGTGCAAAAGGAAAAACAAAGTTGTTACGGTCTGATAGTTCTAGCCCAGTGATCCATTGACAGTATTGCCCGAAGATAGTTAGTATTTATAGTTCTTATGTCCACATTAATTAATGGTCAGGTCTAGGGATGAGCGAACCCGAACTGTATAGTTTGAGTTCGTAACGAATTTTGGGTGTTCAGGACCCGGACCCAAACCCGGACATTTGTGTAAAAGTTCGGGTTCGGGGCCGTTGTTTAGCGATTTCTATGGTGCATTTTGAAGGCCTGCAAAGCAGCCAATCAACAAGCATCATACTACTTGCCCCAAGAGGCCATCACAGCCTATTTTGGCATGGCTGTGATTTGTCAAGTGCAGCATGTGACCCAGCCTCTATTTAAGCTGGAGTCACGTCGTGCCGCACATTACTCTGCGATGATTAGTGTAGGGAAAGAATGCAGCTGCTGTTAGGGCGAGATTAGGCAGGGATTAACTCAGCAAAGACACTTAATGAAGTGATCGATCTACAGCTCTGTCTGAACCATTCAACTTCTACTAGTTAATTGCTCACTGTTTTCAGGCTGCCCAGAGCGTTTTTCTGTCACTTTTTTCGGGGTGATCGGCGGACATTTTGTGTCTTGTGGTGCACCAGCACAAGCTGCCACCAAGTCCATTAATCCATCAATAGTTTTTTTTTTTGCTATATCCTACATCAGGGGCTTGGCTGTGCTTATTGTTACCCATAGAAACTCAGAATAGAATTTTCTATATTTTATTAAAAGGTGAAATTCAATTAAAAAATAGCAATCCCTAAATCTGGTGTTCCAGCTGTGTAATACTAAAGTGTAATACTGTCTGGCAAAGAATATATTTTTTTTCTGGGGTGCAAATCAAATTTCCAAAATAGCAATACCCTAAATCAGTGGTTTCTGCTGTGGCAGGACAAGTTTTATAGTGTCCGTCAAAGGATATATTATTTTCTGGGGTGAAATTCAATTGCCAAAATAGCAATACCATAAATCTGGTGTTCCAGCTGTGACTGGACAAGTTTCATAGTGTCCGTCAAAGGATATATTATTTTCTGGGGTGAAATTCAGTAGCAAAAATAGAAATACCATAAATTTGGTGTTCCAGCTGTGACTGCACAAGTTTCATAGTGTTCGTCAAATTATTTTCTGGGGTGAAATTCAGTTGCAAAAATAGAATTACCGTAGATCTGGTGTTCCAGCTGTGACTGGACAAGTTTTTATAGTGTCCGTAAAGCATAGCTTTTGTTCTGGGTTGAAATTAAATTACCAAAATAGCAATACCGTAAATCTGGTGTTCCAGCTGTGAATGGACAACTTTCATAATGTCCGTCAAAGGATACCTTTCATCCAGGGCCTAAATACTAGGCCTACAATTGATATTCCCCTAAATCTGTGGTTACTGCTATGCCTGGATTAGTGTAATACGATACATAAATAGATAGCCAGATAGTGTTAGGTGCCTGTAAAAAGAGGCCTTAATTTAAATTCAATACATTGGGCCAAATATTTTTTTTCTTATTGTGGTGAATGGTAACAATGAGGAAAACATCTAGTAAGGGTCGCGGATGCGGACTTGGTCGGTGTGTTGTTAGTGGACCCTCTGGTGCTGGGAGAGGACGTGGACGTTCTGCCACAGCCACACGTCCTAGTGAACCAACTACCTCAGGTTCCAGTACCCGCCAGAATTTACAGCGATATTTGGTGGGGCCCAATGCCGTTCTAAGGATGGTAAGGCCTGAGCAGGTACAGGCGCTAGTCAATTGGGTGGCCGACAGTGGATCCAGCATGTTCACTACATTATCTCCCACCCAGTCTTCTTCTGAAAGCGCACAGGTGGCACCTGAAAACCAAGCCCATCAGTCTGTCACATCACCCCCATGCATATCAGGGAAACTGTCAGAGCCTCAAGTTATGCAGCAGTCTCTTATGCTGTTTGAAGACTCTGTTGGCAGGGTTTCCCAAGGGAATCCACCTAGCCCTTCCCCAGTGGTGGAAGACGTAGAATGCCCTGACGCACAACCACTTATGTTTCCTGATGATGAAAACATGGGAATACCACCTCATCGGAGTCCGCACGTCTCTGATGATGACGATACACAGGTGCAAACTGCTGCGTCTTTTGCAGTGTGCAGACCGAACAGGAGGTCAGGGAGGAAGACTGTGTGGAAGACGATGCAGGGGACGATGAGGTCCTAGACCCCACATGGAATGAAGGTCGTGCCAGTGACTTTCATAGTTCAGAGGAAGAGGCAGTGGTGAGACCGAGCCAACAGCGTAGCAAAAGAGGGAGCAGGGGGCAAAAGCAGACCAGCCGCCGCCAAGAGAGTTCGCCTGCTACTGGCCACCGCCACCAGGGACCGAGCATCCCAAAGGCAGCTTCAAGGAGGTCCCTGGCATGGCACTTCTTTAAACAATGTGCTGACGACAAGACCCGAGTGGTTTGCTCACTGTGCCATCAGAGCCTGAAGAGAGGCATTAACGTTCTGAACCTTAGCACAACCTGCATGACCAGGCATCTACATGCAAAGCCTGAACTGCAGGGGAGTAAACACCTTAAAAACCAGGAACTCACTCAGGCTCCCCCTGCTCCTGTCTCGTCCTCTTCCTCCGCCTCAGGAGGAATGTTGGCACCTGCCGCCGACCAAACAGAGGATATGCCACCAACACCACCACCTGCGTCACCAAGCATCTCCACCATGTCACACAGCAGCATTCGGCTCTCCATCTCACAAACATTGGAGAAAAAGAGTAAATTCCCACCTAGCCACCCTTGAGTCCTGGGCCTGAATGCCAGCATTTCTAAACTACTGGTCTTTGAAATGCTGTCATTCAGGCTGGTGGACACAGACAGCTTCAAACAGCTGATGGCGATGGCTGTCCCACAGTATATTGTTCCCAGCCGCCACTACTTCTCCAAGAGAGCCGTGCCTTCCCTGCACAACCAAGTATCCGATAAAATCAAGTGTGCACTCGCGCAACGCCATCTGTGGCAAGGTCCACCTAACCACAGATACGTGGACCAGTAAGCACGGCCAGGGACGCTATATCTCCCTAACTGCACACTGGGTAAATGTAGTGGCGGCTGGCCCCAGGCGGAGAGTTCCTTGATGTCCTTCCGCCGCCAAGGATTGCAGGGCATCATTCTTTGCCTCCTGTAGCCTCCTCCTCCTACTCAGCTTCCTCTTCCTATTCTTCCACCTGCTCATCCAGTCAGCCACACACCTTCACTCACCAACTTCAGCACAGCCTGGGGCAAACGCCAGCAGGCCGTTCTGAAACTCACATGTTTGGGGGACAGGTCCCACGCTGCTCAGGAGTTGTGGCGGGGTGTTGAACAACAGACCGACGAGTGGTTTCTGCCGGTGGGCCTCAAGCCCGGCCTGTTGGTATGCGATAATGGGCGAAATCTCGTCGCAGCTCTGGGACTAGCTGGTTTGACGCACATCCCTTGCCTGGCGCATGTGCTGAATTTGGTGGTGCAGAAGTTCATTCACAACTACCCCGACATGTCAGAGCTGCTGCATAAAGGGCGGGCCATATGTGCGCGCTTCCGGCGTTGACATCCTGACGCTGCTCGCCTGTCTGCACTACAGCGTAACTTCTGCCTTTCTGCTCACCGCCTCATATGCGACGTGTCTACCAGGTGGAACTCCACCTTGCACCTGCTGGAGAGACTGTGCGAGCAGCAGCAGGCCATAGTGGAATTTCAGCAGCAGCACGCACGGGTCAGTCGCACTGCGTGAACAGCACCATTTTACCACTCAATTACTGGGCCTCCATGCGAGACCTGTGTGCCCTGTTTTGAGTACTTCACCAACATGGCCAGTGGCGATGACGCAATTATCAGCGTTACAATACCACTTATATGTCTCCTTGAGAAATCACTTAGGGCAATGATGGAAGAGGAGGTAGGCCCAGGAGGAGGAGAAAGAGGGGTCATTTTTAGCCCTTTCAGGCCAGTCTCTTAGAAGTGGCTCAGAGGGAGGTTTTTTGCAAAAGCAAAGCCAGGTACAAATGTGGCCAGCCAGGGCCCTCTACTGGAGGACGAGGAGGATGAGGATGAAGCATGTTCACAGCCGGGTGGCACCCAATGCAGCTCGGGCCCATCACTGGTGCGTAGCTGGGGGAAACAAAGGACGATGACGATACGCCTCCCACAGAGGACAGCTTGTCCTTACCTCTGGGCAGCCTGGCACACATGAGCGAGTACTTGCTGCAGTGCCTGCGCAACGACAGCAGAGTTGCCCACATTTTAACGTAGTGCGGACTACTGGGTTGCCACCCTGCTGGATCCCCGGTTCAAAGACAATGTGCCCACCTTACTTGTTGCACTGGAGCGTGATAGGAAGATGCGCTAGGAGGCAGCATTTCACTAACATGGTGGAACAGTACATGTGCACACCCTCCACGTACTGACTGATGGTTCGGCCCCATTCAACTTCTGGGTCTCCAAATTGTTCATGTGGCCAGAGCTAGCCTTTTATGCCTTGGAGGTGCAGGTCTGCTCCACAGCCAACGAGGACAAGCTGACGCTCATAAAATGAACCAGGCATGGATGCCACAGGACCTGTCCATCCCTTGTGCAGAATAGACATTTATAACTACCTTCCCTTAACCATATATTCTTGTACTCCAGGGCACTTTATTGAATCCTCTTTTTTAATTTTACCATAATTTTGCGGGCAACCCAAAGTTGAATGAACCTCACCTCCGTCTTGGTGCCAGGGGCCTAAATATCTGAAAGTGGCCTTCTCCATTGGTGGGTGACATGATGCCTCTTTTCTGCTATGGGACCTCTCTCCTCTGTCTGGGTGTCAGGGGCCTAACTTTCACGCATTTGCTTGCTGTCTTGGTGGGAGATATTAAACTCTTTTTACTGTCTAATGACCGCCCCATTGTCTGGGTGTCATTGTCCTATATTTCGTTTAATTGCTTGCTGTCTGGGTGAGTGACATTAAACTCTTTACATTAAAATCTAGTTCAACACGTATTGAGGTGCTTCGCTGGGTAAGGTAAAGTCCATTGAATATTGTTCACAGAAGAGATGAAACCAGCGGCACTCACCAGTGCATGTAAAGATCCAAAACTTATCTACTGTGAGGAGAGCACGTCCGCCCCAAGCCCGGCTGATGTACTTTTGGACTACAATAAAGTTTTGGATCTTTACATACACTGGTGAGTGCCGCTGGTTTCATCTCTTCTGTGAACAGCACATCATTTTACGCCCACATGTCTGTCTGTTTAGTGGACAAAAAGTCGAATTAGTCTTACCGGTAATTCCTTTTCACGAATCCTCCATGACGGCACCTTACATTGAGATTATCCTCCTCCTCCAGCCAGGCAGGGACAGGAAGGTTCAAAAGGGCCCGCCTCCTCACCATCTTCAGTGTCTTCTGGTCATGACAGGCCCTAAACTTACACACTCACTCATACCCCTCACCAGTGAGATAAATAGCTCTGCTATAACGTATTAACTGCATATATATAGCACTAACTAGGTAACACAATTTATATTATATACACTTTTTTTTTTTTTTTTTTTGGGGGATAGATGCGGTGCCAGTCATGGAGGATTCGTGAAAAGGGAATTACCGGTAAGACTAATTCGACTTTTCCCCTCCCTCCATGACGGCACCTTACATTGAGAATTATCAGATAAACGACTAGGAGGGACCACCGCTTGTAAAACTTTTCCTACCGAAGGATAGGTCCCTTTTAGAATCGATATCTATCCTATAGTGTTTTACAAAGGTGTGAGGATTAGACCAGGTTGCAGCTTTACATATCTGGTCCAAGGAAGCAGAAGCTTCCTCTGCCCAGGACGTCGATACTGATCTCGTGGAATGGGCTCTGACGCTTACTGGGGGTACTTCTCCCATTGTCAAGTAGGCTTCGAAATAGCAGATTTTAGCCAGCGTGAAATGGAGGGTCTGGATGCTTTAAGTCCCTTCCTAGCGCCCAGAAACTGGATAAAGAGATTATTCGATTTTCTCCAGTCTTTGGTTGCTGAAATATATTTGAGAACACATCTCCTAACATCTAGAGTGTGGAACTCTCTCCCTTTATTAGTCTTGGGATTTTCACAAAATGACGGAAGAACTACCTCCTCCATTCTGTGGAACTCTGACACTACCTTAGGTAAAAAGGATTCGTCAAACCTTAGAATTATTCTATCATCCCTAACCGTCAGGAATGGTTTCTTAACCGAGAAGGCCTGGATTTCATTAACTCGATGTGCAGAGGTAATGGCGACTAAGAAAACCGTTTATAGAGTCAGGAATCTTAAGCTTGCTGAGTCTAAAGGCTCAAAGGGAGGTCTAGTGAGCCCGGAGAGCACGATGTTTAAATCCCATGGCGCGACCAGAGGTCTACATCTTGGCTTAAGTCTGTCCGCTCCTTCATAAACCGAATGATCCAGGGGTTAGCAGCTAATTTCTCATCTAGGCAGGCGCTTAACGCTGATATCTGCACCCTAAGAGTGCTAGGTGTCAACCCTTTGGAGAGCCCTTCTTGGAGGAACTCAAGAATAGACAGAATACTATCTGTAGATTTAGAGTGGTTCTCTGAGCACCAGGAAACGTATCTGTACCAGATCTTACGGTAAATCTTATTCGTGACTTCCTTTTTACTGGCTAGCATGGTATTAATTACTCTATGAGATAGACCCCTAGCTTTTAGGACTGCCCTTTCAGGATCCAGGCTGAAAGATGCAAGCTTACTGTTCTGGGGTGTAGGATGGGCCCCTGACTTAGGAGGTCCTCTGACCAGGGTAGAATCCAAGGTTCCTCCATAGACATGCTTGCTAGAAGAGGGAACCACGAACGTCTCGGCCAATTGGGTACAATTAAAATTACGCTGGCCGCCCCTCCTTTATTTTCCTGAGTACCCTTGGAATCAGAGGCAGAGGTGGGAAGCAGTACGCTAGGCTGAAATTCCAAGGAAGAGCCAGAGCATCCACTCCCGCACTTATCTGATCCCGTGGATCCAGGGAAAAATAGACTGGGAGCTTTGCATTTGACCTGTTCGCAAATAAATCTATCTGGGGGAGTCCCCACCTCTGCGTTAGAGCCTGGAAAATTTCCGGCTTTAGACTCCATTCCCCGGATCCAGCTTCCTGCGGCTTAGGAAATCCGCCTGGATGTTTTGTGTTCCTTTAAAAATACCGCTGATAGGGAGAGGAGATTCTCCTCCGCCCATAGGAAAAAAATTTCGGTTAAGGCTAGCAGAAGATCGCTTCCTTGTTCCCCCTGACGGTTTAAATATGACACTACCGTCCTGTTGTCGGATCTTAATTGAACGTTGTGATTTTTCAGTTCTTGAGAAAAAAGACGGAGGGCCTCCCATACTGCCAGCAGCTCTCGGTAATTCGACGAGAATTTTCTCTGGGATTGGGACCATTCCCCCTGGCCTGACCATGACAGTAGGTGTGCTCCCCAACCCCGGAGACTGGCATCCGTGGTGAGGATCAGTTGTTCTCTTACCAGCCACGGAACTCCCCTCTGCAGGTTGGGTCTTAACTCCCACCACTTTAGGGACGACAGGATCTGATTCGGGATTCTTATCGGGTTGTCTAGGGACTCCTGTTTTCCTCCCCACTTCTTTAACATATGCTTCTGGAGGGGTCGGGAGTGTATCTGCGCCCATTTTACCGCGGGAATACAGGCTGTAAATGATCCTATTAGGGCCATTGTCTGTCTTATAGTATGGGACTTCTGTTCCCTGAATTGCTTTACCTGCCACTGAATCTTCTTTATCTTTTCCTCTGGCAGAAAGCATTCTTCCTTCACTGAGTCTATCAGGATTCCCAAAAAGATTATCTGTTGGGTGGGAATTAATTGCGACTTTTCCCAATTTAAAATCCACCCTAGTTCCTCTAGACTGCCTATTGTCCTGGCTAGACTGTCCTTCAGGATCTTTGTGAGTCCCCCACTATTAACAGGTCGTCCAGATATGGGACTATCATGACCTTCTCTCTTCTCAGAGGGGTAATCACTTCCAGCATGATCTTGGTGAAGAGTCTGGGGGCAGTTGTTATGCCGAACGGCAGTGCCTGAAATTGGAAATGCCTCGGGCACCCCTGAATCCAAACCGCAATTCTTAAGAACTGTTGAGAATGTGGGTGGATGGGTACGTGGAAGTACGCGTCCTTTAAATCTATGGAAGCAAAGAACGCTGCCTTCTGTAAAACGTTTATTGTGGTTTTTATGGATTCCATCTTGAATTTTTCGGACTTTATGTACTTGTTCAGGGGCTTCATATTTATAATAAGGCGCATCTTCCCGTCTCGGTTTTTTATCATGAAGACTGTCGAGTAACAACCCTGACCAGCCTGTCCTGGGGGTACCGGAATTAGGACGTTCATCTGAACTAAAAGTTCGATCTCTTGCTCTAGACAGAGTTGAACCTGTTCCGAGCTCTGAACTGGCGTTAGAACGAATATTGTGGGGGGTGGGGTTATGAAGGGTATACTGTAACCATGGCGAAGGGTATTCAGTATCCAGGGGCTGTCTGTGTATCTGTCCCAGCAATGCACAAATTTTTTCAGCCTTCCCCCCACCGGAATCCTGATGTCACTTTTTAGAGGGTTCTTCGGTGCGGGAAGAAAACATAAATCCCCTATTTTTCTGTTTCCCCCCTCTCCAGTTCTCCGACTTATTCCTCTTGGCCTGAAAACTACTTTTCTTTTGGGGACGAAAAAATGGAGTTTTTCTCTTCTTTTTATCTTCTGGAAAGCTCTTTTTGGAGTCAGAGGCTTTTTCCAGTATTTTATCCAGATCCTGCCCGAAGAGAAGATTACCGTGGAATGGGATATTACATAATTTTACTTTAGAGCCTATGTCCCCTGACCAAGCCTTTACCCAGAGAGCTCTTCTGGAGTTATTGGCTAATGCAGTGGCCCTCGCGGTCAGTCTTACTGAATCTGCTGTGGTGTCTGATAAGAAATCTACTGCCTTTAATAAAAGGGGGAAGGAATCTGAAAAATTTTCATACGGAGTATTGGCTTTTAATAGAGTCTCTAACTGGACAAGCCAGATCTTTAGGGATCTGGCTACAGAAGTGGCTGCAATATTAGGCTTAAACAAGGCCGCAGCTGCGTCCCAGGTTCTCCTCAGGTTGGTATCTACCTTCTTATCCATTGGATCACGTAATGATCCTGTATCCTCAAAGGGTAAGGAGGTGCCCTTAGCTAGTTTTGAAAGGGATACGTCTATCTTTGGGCAACTTAAAAATGGGGCTAACTCGTCCTCATCAAAGGGGAGTCTTCTCCTAATAGTTCTAGGTAAAAAGACTTTATGGTCAGGGTTCTTCCACTCTCTTAGGATAAGTGACTGTATATTCTTGTGAATGGGAAAACTCTCTTTTCCTGGATTCTAGTACCGAGAACATTTTATCCTGGGCGGATCTATGAATCTTTTCTTCTTTAATCTCCATAGTATCCCTAACCGCCTTTAAAAGATCGCTTATGTCGTCAGACGAGAATAGGTAGTTTTTAAAAACGTCGTCGGAGTCAGAGTAATGGCTGCTATCATCGCTATCCGAAGAAATTTCAGAAGATGATGAAGCAGAATTTTTTGAAGGTGATTTTTTTCTGACGTCCTGTCTGGAAGTGGAAGGAGCGCTGGGGATCGCAGAGAGATCTGAAAAGGCAGTACTAATCTCCTGTTTAATCAGATCCTGCAGTTCCTGCCTTAAGGACGGAACTTCTTCCCTAATTACGCTCTCTGTACATTTCCCACATAGTTTTTTAGTGTGACCCTCAGGGAGCCTAACTGAGCATACACGGCATCTAACAGTTTTAGATTTCTAAGGTGCTTTAGGCCTAACTGAGGTGTCCCTATCACTCTACACACATCCACAGGGAGAGAGGAAAGGGACACATTAACATCATCAGCAAGCTGCATTGTATACTCACAACCTGGTGACACTCACTGCTACAGGTTGTTCCGCGGTCTCCTCTGGATCCATTATGGACTGTAGAGACTGCAGGAGCTTGCCGATGCCTGGTCAGAGGGTGACACTCACCTTGACCAGGACGCCAGTTTTTAAATCTTCCCTCTGGAAATTGCAGGAGGCCTCTTCCGGTCCGGCACGCTCTGGCCGGCTTAATCAGGCCCCCTGATGACGTCACGCGCCGGAGCCGAGAATCTCGGGCAGCGCGTGACCTGTAACCCGGAAGTACTCCGCTGAGTGTCCGGGAGCCGCGGCGTGGCCTCACGCTGACGCCCGTGAGGCCTAAGGGGTAGCCGCGGCAGGCGCTTCTAGGACGGGCTTACTTGCCCAAGGTAAGCCCGCAGCCCGGCGCACTGCGCCTGCAGAAAGCTCTCGATAGAGCCAGAATCCTCCTAGATTCCTCCCATCCTCCGCCTGGCAGGGACAGGAAGACACTGAAGATGGTGAGGAGGCGGGCCCTTTTGAACCTTCCTGTCCCTGCCTGGCTGGAGGAGGAGGATAATCTCAATGTAAGGTGCTGTCATGGAGGGGAGGGGAAAATATACATTTTCACGATGAGGGCCAAGGAAATTTATGGGATACCCACACCCGTTATCCAAATTTGGAGATCTGTGGTTTGCAGACTGCATATTACATATTCAAACCTGTAACTAAACCCATCCCTGCTCTTGTATTTACGGCAGCAGGATCCTATAAAGAGGTCTATATTCTTTGTCAAATGTCCACGAGTTACCGGAACTGCGCTGCAGGTTCCACCAGAGGATTGTCCATAGGATCACCACACTATAAAACCCCTTCTTCCATGGAAAACATCTACAGAGGCTTTGGTCATAATTTTCAATCTCCGCCTTTTTGTGTGTAGCATTTTTGGTACACGAGTATATGAAAATTAGTACATACAAACACAGAAATGCAACAGCACTCTGCAACCAGCACTCTGCCCTGCCTCTATACTAGAAGTTATCAGAGGCATTAGTGTACATTTTGATCAAAAGTAATAAGCCACTCGCCGCGAAAAGGCCGCTTCTATGAGTGGTCCTAACGCTAAATCCTACCTGTTATGGGCCATGACAGCCACATAAAATCCAGAGAGTGCGAGCCCATCATGCTTGCTAGGATCTACCGTGCTTATTAACCCTTTCTGGTGCCATAACAGCCTCCATTAGATCCAGGGACACAGGTTCCAACATGCATGCTGAGCCCACTGTGTACTCTTCCTGGAGCCAGATGGCTATTAGTAGGTGCTATGAATGCAAGTTCAGTTTTATACTTACTCTGATTAAAACCAGCCTCTAGGGCAGGCAAAGTAGTCAGGTGTGCACAACTGAAAGGAGACCGCCACACCTCCAGCAAATACTGCACAGAAACACAAGGGGGTGGGGGTTTGGTCAGTCAGCACGTCCCTGTATGCCGGTGCACGTAGCCATGGCAAAATATACATACAAACACAGAAATGCAACAGCACTCTGCAAATTTTATGTGGCTGTCATGGCCCATGGCAGGTAGGATTTAGTCTATGGGCAGGGACTGGACTCCTTCATAATGGAAACCAGGACGGATCTGTTCTGCTGCCCATAGACTTGTATTATGAAGGATCAAAACGGAATGCCTCTTAAAGGCTTCTGCTTTGATTTCCGTCTTATGGATTCCGTTATTTTCCATTATGACCATGTTATAAAGGAAAGCCATAACGGAATCCATAACACTGATGTGAACCCGCCCTTACTGATCAAATAACTGATGTGAAATTGGCCTGACTTGTATTTAATAAACTGTGATACAAATAACAGTGTTTTTGTCTCATGCAGTTTTTTGATTATGCTTTAGAATATCTATGAATGTAAATACCCATGGAAAATGCATGGGAAAAGCCTAGGGAGGTTCGCACTAGCGTTATGCCATTTCATTACAAGTTCCGTTTATAACAGAATATAATGGAATGGCCAGACGGAATGCAAAGCGGATGCCTTTAAGAGGCATTCCTTTGCTCCGTCCTAACAGAAGTCTAAGGGCAAAAAAGACCTGTCGACAGGACTTTGTTTCCGCCCTGCATAACGGAAATCAGACAGCTTGCCATTAGAGTTCTATTTGGACTGAGCAAAACGGAAGGCCTCTAGCAAAACGGAATGCCTCTTTTTTTTTAAACATGAAACTTTTTATTCTTTTTAGCATGTAAAAAAAGTTGGCAATTCACATAATTGGCAAAAAATCAATAATTATCAGTTACAGAATCGTAAAAGGAGAAGGTTAGGGAAGGGAGTGTATGAGGGACGGGGGGTGAGTGCAGGAAGTAAGGAGGGGGTGGTAAGAGAGTAAATGAGCAATATCAACGTATTTCACAAAGGGTACATTGTCATGAAGTACATTAACATAAAAGGAAGAAATTAAGAACCAATGCCTCTTAAAGTCTACCGTTTTGCATTCTGTCTGGCCATTCCATTATATTCTGTTATAAACAGAACATATAACAGAATGGCATAATGCCAATGCGAACCCACCCCAATTAGTGACATTGTCACCTTCTGTATAAGCCATCTGTGTCAGTCACTAATTACCTATTGCAGCATTATGGTGCTGTGTAAAACTAAGAGTACTTTCACACTAGCATTAGAAGAATCCGGCAGATAGCTCCGTTGCCAGAACTGCCTGCCGGATCCGAAATCCGTATGCAAACGGATATAATTTGTTTCCTGATCCAGATGCAGATCTGTCTGACAAATACATTGCAATACCGGATCCGTTCCTCCAGTGTAATCCGGAAAAGCGGATCCGGTATTTATCTTTTCTCAGATTTAAGTGCAAGCCTATGTCAACCACTTCTGGACAGATTTGCGAACACTGGAGACCCGGGTTTCCCTTGCCAAAATACATCCACTTCACGGAATCCCAGTGTCCGCCC